>JAKLNC010000286.1:5405-38437 GCA_022813145.1 Barbatosphaeria neglecta | reverse complement strand
CCCCCCCCCCCCCCCCCCCCCCCCCCCCCCCCCCCCCCCCCCCCCCCCCCCCCCCCCCCCCCCCCCCCCCCAGTGTGTGGCGGAAACACACCGAAATCTCCTCGTTGTCCTCCTCCCGGGGCGCCGTGTTCGACGTGCTCAGAAGGGTCAGCAGCTTCTCGACGTTCTTGATCTCGGCGAAGACCTCGGCCTCCATCTGGGCCTCGCGCTGCAGCTCGTCGGGCGTGGGATCTGTCAACTTCTCGACGTAGTTGAGCGGGAAGATGCCGTTGCGGCCCTTGAGCGAGCCGCGCCACCAGTCCTTGAAGACGGATTCCAGCACCGCGATGACGTCGCCCTTCTTGAATTCGAGCTCGCCCGGCTCCGAGGGCACGAAGTCGTACAGGGCCCGCACGCGCGATACCGTCGCCGCCGTGGTTCCCGCTGAAGACGAGGACGGGCCAGCGCCGGCACTGGCACCGGCGTCGGCAGAAGCGGCACCGTCGGCGCCGGACGAGTTGGCAGTACCACTGGGCCCGGCCCCCGGCCCGGGCCCGGATCCGGAGGAGGGTCCAGCGACGGCCTTCTTCTTGCGCTCCTCCTCCTGCAGCGACAGCCGCAGGGCCATCTGAAGCTCATCCTCCTCCTTCTGGCGGTCCAGCTCCGTCAGGCTGTTCTTCTGCGGGGCGGAGGGCGGGTGCAGCTGGGGGTTCGTCTGCTTGAGGCGGAAGTAGGCGTCGTACATGATGCCGAGGTCGGCATCGCTGCTGAACATGTCGCTCCAGCCCTTCATGCGCTCGAGGATCTTGCCCTTGACCTGGGCATGTGTGTTCCGGTCGTTGGCGAGCTTGAGGAGCGCGTCGGTGAAGGCGCGCGACGCCAGCTCGCGGTGCATCGGCTTACCGCAGTTCTGGCTGAGCGCGTTGGCAAGCTGTTTGCAGCGGGAGTGTCAGCACAGCAACGACGCGGGGGTGACAGGTGGAGACGGCGTGGCGATGAGCAGCACGATGAGCAGCGGGGACGCACCTCGAGTGTGTACAGCTGCACGTTCGCATTGCGGTGGGCGAGACGCTTGATCATGCTCTGGACCGCCTCCTTGGCTCCATTGGGATCGCTGGACACCCGGTCGCAGACTTCGAGGATGGCGCTCCAGTCCTCGGACACGTGGTTCTCGTCCGTCGCCTTGGCTGTGAGCCGGCCATCCTCCGTCGTTAGCATCTCAGACCGGACAAACCGCACCCGACGAGAGGGGGGGCGAGAGAGTCGGACGTACCGACGCCTTCGTCGTACGGGCCCGGAGCCGCCGATCGGAACATGACGGGCGGCTTTCCTTTCTGCGTGCCCACAGGCGCGAAGCAGGCCAGACGGTCTTCGCCGGGTAGGGATCAGGGACTCGAGCGGCAGAGACCAAGAGGAAGATGGAGAGGGATTCTCGGGTCCGGGAGATAAGCTGCCGGGAAGTAGGTGGCAGCAGGCACGTAGGCGGCAGCCGCGACCCCGTCGGCGCAAGGCAGGTCCGACCGGTATCAGCTGATGTACAGATCTCAGCTCTTCAGTCGTCGGCGGCGGCGATCCACGAAAGGTTAATTTTTTTTTCGCTTCGCCAACGGCCTCGTCAGATGGGTGGATGGGAAATGGTAGCGTAGTAGAGGTGAGGTGGTGAGGTAGCGGAGGTTAAGTGATTACCAGTCCGTCAATTTGCAGTTACCGGGTGCAGCCTGCAGGCAAGGTTCAGCAAGGATTACAGGTAGTACCTAATAACGTTCCCATCAGAAGCACCACCCATGCCACGGCGGGGAGCCTGCTAAGCCACCCCGGCTGAGCCAAAGCAGCCTCGCTTGCTGGGGAGCCGGCTGGCGGGAGGCGATGACGAAGGACGACGAACTAAAAATGGCAAAAAAAAGCTTGGGCCATCTACCATCATCCACCTCCGTTGCGCAAGGTACCTACAGAGCCACAGCGCCACAGCGCTACTCCATTCGGCGCCTTCTCTAGACATTGCCAGCTCGACGAAACCTCATCGTTGAGGCAATGAACAAAAACTACCTACGTATGCATACATATTATCCAGTCTCAGCCTGATTTCGTCGATTCACAGAAAGACGAACGACGTTCTCGTACCGACCACGTCTGCGCCGCTAGGATCATACGCATTTATCTACGAATGTGAATTAGGTATGCACGGAGTGCGTACGTACACACCCGCCACTCAATGCTGCCTTGGTGTGTGGTGCGTGGAGCGTGGAGGCGCCGCGCAAGCCTGCCTCTCTCCCGGAAGCCGCCGCGCCCGATGCCTTCGGCACGATCAGGCAACCAACTTGCAGTAGGTTCGGTGAAGGGAAAGCGCAGGGCATGTCGATCTGTTCGGTATTGGATAAGCGGTTCACGCCTACTCCACAAGGACCTGAGCAATCTCCGTGGAACATGTGTGGACAGATTACATACAACCTGACCGAAGACTTGGAAGTTGAATATCTACAGGCTAGCACCTGCCAGGTAGGCCTTCATCAACAGGTAGCATCTAGTGCAAGTTCCTAGGAGGGGAGCCGATTCTACTCCCAAGGGCATGTCTGTATATACGAACAACGACCATCGGGGGTCGGGAGGGGGGGTGAGAGATAACATCACTCCCGCCGCGTTCTATCCCCGTCAACCTCGCTCAGTTCCTCCCCAAAATACCTTGGTTCAAACATCGCTCGCTGTGCAATCCTTCACCGTTGGCCGTTGCAGCCCCCCGCCCCCTTTAAGAAGAAACGATGATGAGAAATGAATGATACGCGATGCGATCAGGAGGAAAAACAAACGAGACACAGACCCAAAAAATACCCAAGTAACCGCCTGCCACGCCTTCCTAGCCAAGTTGTTGGCGCCTCCCTCCCCCGGCCTTTCATGATACACACACAGTATAGAAACAATGACAGTCTATACGATACTGTGGAGGGACATATGCAGTAAGCGAAAATGGGACCCTCCCTGGTTACCTCTCGAAATGAGAGCGCCCCTCTGTCTCCGCCGCCCTTGTCCCCGTCCCGTAAAGCTCCGCCGCGTTTGTACGGTAAAAATATTGCGTCACCCTCTTTTCGCTCACCTCTTCACCACCCCCGCCGATGATGAGCTCTGGGGCTGTCAAATCTCCCTTCTCTATCGCCGCTGCCACCGCCGCCACCGCCGCCGGACCCGGACCCGGATCCGACACTGCCTCCGCCGCGGCCCTCTTCCAGGCTGCGACGGTTGGGTTCCCGTCCCAGTTCGGACAGGTCGAACACCAAGGGTTCGTCGTCCGCCTCCCCGTCTCCGCCGGCGGTGGCGCTCCCGCGGGCCAAGCTCGTATATCGCCCGTTAGACGAGCCGAGCAGGCTGCCCCGGGACGACTGCGGCGGGGTGGGCCTGCCCCGGCCATCCGCGCGCTGGCTGCTGCCCTGGTAGCGGAGGCGATGCGGGGATCCCGGCGTCGCAGAGGAGAGCAGGCCGCGCGGCGGGACCTTGGTCTCGCGCTCCGTCGACGACGACGACCGGGGCCCGCTGGAGGGCCGAATGTTGGCCGCGGGCTGTAGCCTGGCGTTGTCCTCGGATTCGTGCTCCAGGCGGAACAAGGCGCTCAGCATCGGCGGCTCGCGCTCGTCTGCGCCCAGGCTCAAGCTCCGCTGGCCGCCGAAAGGCACGTCCGCATCGTCGCCGGGGCCCACCAGGGCGCGCGTCTGCTGCGCCACGGAGCTGGACCGCCGGTTCGTCTGCAGCAGCCGCGGGGAGAGCGGGATCTCGATGGCCCTGGTGCCCTCTTGGCTCACCGGCGGCTCTTCTGCCTCTTCCTCCGTAGCGTCGATCCGTCCGGCTGCCGCCGGCACCCGGGCTACGTGCCCCTGTGCCGCATAGTCGATGATCGAGTTCTCGCTCAGGCGCGACGGGATGGCCGGCGTGTGCGGCGTGTGCGGCGAGAGGGGCTTGCTCGGAGAAGACGATGCCGACATAGACGCATTCACCATCCCGGGGACCGCCGTGAGCTGGCGGCTCGACGAGCTCAGGGACCGATGCAGGTGCATCGATGAGTTCATCGAATCCGTCAAGGCGATGTTCGAGTCTCTCATCATCTGGAACTTGGAGAGCTGCGCCACCGTCCTCTTGCTCGCCGATTCGCTCCTCTTGCCCGCTTCGAAACTCTGCAGCGTCCGTTTGCTATCCAGAGCTTTGAGGAATTCCGAGATGTTGTCGTCGTCCGTCTGGAAGGAGCCCGAGCTGCCGCCGCCGGCTTCCGCCAGCAGCCCGGAGCCGGGCTGAGCCACCGACGAGGAGAGGCTCTGCTTGCCGCTGCTCACCTGGTCGTCATCGCCGCGGCTTGCCCCGCCGAACGACGGCCGACCTCTCCTGTGGGTAAAACTGCTGCTGTACCGGCTGGTCCCCGACGGCCGAGGCGACGAACTGGGACCCGGGTCTGCGGCGGGAGGCAATCCGCGCAGAGACGACGCCATGCCGGCGGTCAGGGAGGTCCGGTTCCTAGCCTGGGTCAGCGCGCCCAAGCCGGACTGTTTCGCTAAAGAGTGTGGCGATGAGGGCGGGTCCTCGCTCGTGCGAGGAGATCCCGAGAGGGACCCCGCCTTGAACGGCTGAAAGGAGACCGATGGCCGCCGCGCAATGCCGTCGAGGTTCCGCAGCGAGGGCCGCCTCGTCGGCGAGTAGCCCGAGGCGGGCAGCGAGTGGGGCGGGTCGGGCTCGACGCTGGCCGGCGCCGAATCCGGGGGGGAGCTCGTATCCGATCCTGCGGCTCGTACGGCCTTCAAAGCAGAGATCGGGCTCGTGCCCATAGGCCCGCCCCCGTGGAAGGTCGATAGGCTTCCGTAGGTCTGCTGGTGCTCGGACAGGGCCCGGCCGTGCCGGTGCGAGGGCAAAGAGCCCACCTCGGCCGAGGACTCGCGCCGGCCGGGGTCCATCCTCTGGGGTAAGGAGGGCTGGAAGTAGTGCTCGTCGATGGTCATAAACCGGGAGCTCAGCAGAGATTCCGAGTCGTCGACCCGGAAGTTGCAGTCATTGCGGTACGCGACCGAGGCGGAGAACCTACCCACGGGGATCTCTAGGTCTCCAAACATATAGTCCGTCACGGCGTCCCGGCCGTCGAGGAGGGGCTGCCTGAGGTTATCGAAGCCGCTGGCATGCATATCGCCCGCCAGGACGCGGCACCGCACCTCCAGGGCGGGGTGGGCGCCCTTGGACATGGACTGCTGGAAGAAGCGCCAGACCGGTATGACGTGGGTGGTGACGAAGAGGGAGCGGAAGAAGACGATGCTGCGCTTGTAGATGGTCGGGAGGGTCGAGCCAAACTCCTCGACGTCGCTATCGGGGATGCATCGGAGGTCTATTCTCCACCGCTCGAGGATCACTTCCGTGTTCCGCCGGCGCGACCCCGGCGGGCTGCCGTCGCTTGACGACTCGGACGAGTTGAGAGCCTCCAGGACGTCCCACCTCTTGCCATTGTCGTCGAGGATAACCAGGGTCTGGCTGGGCGAGAGCTGCGATACGTCTAGATAGGTCTCGATAATCATGGGCGGGGGGCGGTGGTCGAGGCTGCCGCAGTGTTTCCATACGCGCAGTTCGTCTTTGAAGTCTTCGATATCTTCGGTTTCGATTTGAAACTGCGTGCACGCAGGCCAGCGCTCGTTAGCCCCGAGCTCTACGTCAATCCACGCCGAACCGCCGGGGCGTTCCACTTACCCATTTGTTGGTCTTCTTCCCCTTGCCGACGGTCGAAGGGGTGACGACGATGCGGGACTGTAAGATAAGCACCGCCGCTTTGAGATAAAAGTTCTGAGTCACGCAGTCAGCCAGTCAGCCAGTCCGTCCGGCCACCTTCGAAAGAGACGAGGGAAAGGGTCCGGGTCCCGGCAGAAGGCCCAGCAGAAGGCAACCGAACGGGCGTACCTGGATGATCTGGTCCAGCTTCTTGATGGACTCGCGGCTGGGGCCGGCCATCGCACTGCTGGGGCTGCCGCCTGCCGCGTCGGCTGCCTCTCCAGGCGTCTCCGATCCGGCTCGAGAGCGGCCGGCGGCGCCGATGCCTTCCCTCGAATTGTTCGTCCGTGTGGGGTTTGTCTGCGGGTTGGTAGCGGGGGAGGACACCCGCGCCGGGTGTCGAGGTTGTTGATGCATTGCTTCGTGGGTCTGCGGTGGTAGGGAAGGGCGGATGGGGGGGAGGTGTGAGTGCCTCCTGGGAATTGGAGCGCGGACAGAGCCGTGGGATCGTCGCGCTGCCGCGATGGACCGACGCAATGCCGGAGCAGCGCTCCCTTTTCTTTCTCTCCCTCTCGGGAGAGCGACGCTCGAGGGATTGGGGACTCGTTGAGATCGAGGGGGAGGGATCCCACTTAATTGAATGCGGGTGTTGCCTGGTGGATGGGGGCAAGGGGACGTGCAGAATTCAGCGAATCTTTGCGTCCATCGTTACCGGGTTGCTCCAATGAGGTCGATCGCCGGTAGGTGACTCCCAAGGCAGAATCGATACGGCTGCCCTTTCTCTCGCCCGCCCTTTTTCTTTGCTTCTTCTATGACCTCTTCCAGGTGTGCGTGCTGTCGAGTGGGCTCGCCGGGTGAGGAGCCGAGGCGCAGCAAGTCTGCCTGCCTCGAGCGCCTGTCGAGCGAGATCTACCTCGAGGCCCGGGGAGTACGGGAGGCCTAACTGGTAGGGCCTAGGTAGGTAGCTAGCAGGTAGGGTCTAGGGAGGTGGGAGGCACCGCGATTCTAGATGTGTACGGGATACCTTGGGATACCTTGGGAGAAAGCAGCATATGGATGTGACCGAGCGAATGCGGCGACTGTGACCGGTGCACCGGGGCGTATGCGTAGAAAAGCGGGCGCTTGTTAATCTTGCCAATCTCAGGCAAGTCGACGTAGCGCTCGAGATTCGCGACAGCCGTTTTAGACAGCTGCCTGCCGAGCTGCGCAAGGGTCAAGCCCTCGACCTCGACGGCGGGTAAAGCGGACGGGATGCCGAGCGAGCAATGTACGGAGTGTGTATGTACTGAGTAGTATGTAGGAAGGAAAGGGCGCAACGGCAGGTGGCTGCGGCTTGGCTGGCGGGAGGTCAAGTCATCTGCAGGGGGGGGGTTGTGATAAGAGGCTCGTGATCGACAGAGCAGAACGGAGGGACAGGTGCTGCTGGCTGCCTTTTCGTCATGGAGCCGTCGCCGGCTCGTCGTCAGAGAGGTAGCCGGGCCAGGTGCGCCAGGGGTCCGATTTAGGAATGGTAATACGGTACGGTATGGGGGTGTCGGTAGGAGATATGGACAAGAGGAGGGATGGCCGGGCGTGCTCGCAGGCAGGTCGGTGCTTTACAGATAGACGAGGCCGGGAGTCGGGGACTGTCGGCTCGCAAATTCTGGCGAGCACGCCATCAGGGTGCGGCCGTCAGCAATCGATACCAGGCCAAGGGCTGGAGGCAAGACGTGAGCACGAAGAATGGCGGAAGGAGGATGGAGATAGGGAGGAGAGTGCAGCGGGAACCTGGATTCCATGATGGAAGCCTCCAGCGCACAGCGACCGAGCGTCCGGATTTCACGGTTCCAGGCGTCCAGCGGTGCAGCGCATCAGCAGCGCAGCGCATCGCAGCAGGGGGCAATGGCGCTACAGCACTGGCGCTGCAGCACTGGCGCTGCAGCACTGGCGCTGCAGCACAGGCGCTGGCGTCGGCGACTGAGCCGGCTCATCGAGTTGGTGGAGCGTCATTGGCCGAGCGGCCGAGCGGGGCGCCCTCTCTCCGGTTCTGAATGGCCAACTACAGCGCTCTGGACACTCCCCGGCCAGCCCAGCTGCTCCGGCTGTCCAGCTGCCCAGTTGACCCCCCAGCTGCGGGCTGGACTTGGCCCCCTGATGAACAGCAGGGCTGCCGCTACGCCGGCCGTTGGCCTCCAACCGAACGACCGAACGGGGATGGGGAGGGCCAGCGTCCGGGGTGGTCCAGCCGCGCGCCCCAGGCTGATTGGCTCGTACTCGCCTTAGCTCAGTGCAGCGCGAGGTGCGGTGCAAGGTGCCGGTACTTTCTGGCCGGTTCGGGCCACTTTTTCAGCCAGTCGTTGGCGAACTGGATTGTGTGCCTGCTGCCGTGCTGCCTACGAGGGCAGAGCGGGTGGAGAGGCGGAGAAATAGGATGGAGTCGGAGAAACAACAAGGCGGTGACAGGCCGACAGATGGACCCGACTGCACTGGCCCTGACCGCCGTGAGAGTCACTTCCCGACTGCTGAAGACTGACAGACCTCCGTTGTTTATAGCGAGCGTGCGACCGACTCGATCGCAACCGTGGGTGCCAGCCTGGCCGAGCGAGGTAAGCCCCAAGCCCGAGCTCGAGCCCGAGGGAGCCATCCAGCGAGCCCACGAGGTCTACAGAGCCCACAGGGGGACAGTGGCCACGGAGCCAGCTATCGAACGTGACTCTCTGATGTGTTGGCCGGCCGGGTCTGCCTGCCCGTCCTGCCCGTCCGTGCTCCGTACCGGGCGCGGGCAGCCACCAACGGGCAGGCCACCCCGTTTCTGCCTGGTCCGTTCCGCCAGTGCCTGTTAAGCGCCCCCCGCCCCCCCCCCCCCCCCTCCCTTCTCACCGCGCTGATAAAAACAGCACCCCTAGTGCCCAGCTGTGTACTCGATAACGGCGGGAGTTCGATCTACTGCCGATTACCTACGTCGATTTCAACAGTGAGCTAATTCCGGCGGCAGGAGTCAGGGCCTGCAGCGTAGGCCAGCCGCGGATGCTGCTTCCCGTCTGCTCCCATCCACTCGAGCGGCCTGCCTACGTGCGTACCTGGCTCTTACTGCTAGGCTGCCGTGGCTGCCTGCTGCTCGCCCTTCGTGGGCGATCGTGAGTAGGCAGATATGGGGGAGGCGGGACGAGCAGGGTTGGGGGCCAGGCAACAACCAGCCTCTGCCGCCTTCGGGACAAAACGAAGCATAATCCCTTCCATCGCCTAGCAGGCCGTAATCAACTTGAGGACAGAAGCAGTAGCCCACTGGCTCCGTATATGCGCAGAGAGGAGATGTTGTCGCTCCCGATATGCTGTTGAGGCCCGGTTGCGGACCCTCTCCCCCCGGCTTGCCTAGGTTGTAGACCAATGACCACTCGGCCGTCCGTAAGCCTCATCCAGCCCTTTCCTCCACTGGCGCCGAACCCACCAGAGCTATCCCCAAGAGACGGAATGGAAAGTTAGGCGGTATATTTTCGGCCTCAACAAATCACCCCTTGACAACCAACACCAACAACAGCCCCGTCACTACCTGGCACGACATATATGTAGGTAGGTAGGCAGGCAAGCAGGCAGGCAAGTACATGGGCAGGCACTACATCAGCACGACACACTCGTCGCTAGGCATAACAGGTCCGTGGGTAAGCGCAACAGACGGAATCCTGCATCTTCTCCATCCCCCCGGCCAGGTCGCCCATCTGCCAAGACCACCGCCACCTCCACCTTTTCGTGCCACAAACCCAACAACCACAAACGGCGTCCACCGTCCATCTGTGAACCCGGCCGGCCATCCACATGGGATCGGAAAATGTGGAAAAAAGGGAAGGGGGGGGGGGGCACAGAGAGGGGGAGTCTCGGAACGGAGCAGCAAGCCGTGTGTAACCGTACCTCTTACCTGTTACCCATGTACGGGCCACGAAGCACAGACACGAACACAAACACGAACACAACCACAAGAAATTCGATTGCCGCATTGACAGATAGGCATCCACGATAAAGCAGTGGCCATGTCCGCGGCCCAATGAAGACGGCCCTTCCTCCTCGACTTGCACATGCTTTTTGGGGGGGTATCCAGACCGGCCATAGCTTCCACATCGTACAACGAGCAGGCAACCACCATCCTTGAAGCCTGTGGTGGGCGCTACAAGGAGTCGCTCCGGCGGGGGTGGCGTGTATGTAACGTAAGGTATATGTGTGCCCGTATCTCTATGGCACGATATAATCGACACATAGCAATGGCAGCGAGTTTTTTATCTGTCTGTCTCATCCCCTTTCACGACGTCTTGGCTCCACCACGGCTCTTCTCCGCCTTCGCAGAGGCTGCAACCTGCATGTGGTAGCTGGCCCCGCCACCGCCGCCACCGCCGCCGCCGCTGCCTCGACCTTCTGCAGGGGCACCACCGCCGGGTCCGCCGCCGCCTTTGGACCGGTTCCCCCTACCTCGCTGGCGGCGTCCCTTGCCCTCCTCCTTCTCCTTCTCCCGGGCCAGCCGTCTGGCCTCTTCTTCTTGCGTGCGCTGGCTCTCCTGGTCCCACCACTCCTGGAAGGCCTGCTCTTGTTGGATCTCCTGGAGGCTCCTCTTAGCCACCGCCTCCTTGACCATCTCCCGCTCGCGCGTCTGTTGGCCCATGATGTCTGCCATGCTCAAGCCCAAGGACGCCTCAGCCTTAGAGGAAGGTTTGATATAGCACTTGGAATGTGGCACAAGCGGGGAGGAAGCTACCGTTGGCGCTGGCGCTGGCGCTGGCACCGCCGCCACCGGCCGACCGGATCCAGGCGCAGACGGCCGGGATCCTGTGGGGACCCCTGACGTGCTCGGAGCCCGCGATTGGCCCGCGAATCGGGTATCTGGAGATGCTGTACGCCGAGGGATGGTCCCGGGAGCCGACTCGACGGCTAACAGTGGTTTCGCGCTCGGCGTCGGTACTGGCTCCGCAGCGGACGGAAAGCCGTCCTTGGGAAGCGTCTTGGATTCTGCCTGCGGCAGCAATGCTTTCCAGGGAGCAGACCGTTTCCTAGCATTGACGGGCTCCCAGGCTGAAGCTGCCTGGGCCGCGGCAGCGGCTTCCTGGGCGGCCTGAGAGGCCTGTATTTGCTGCTGCTGCTGCTGCTTCTTCCTCTCCTTCTGTGACATTTTGGTCGCGGTCGCTTTTAAGGTAGGCTCTTTTCCCTTGTCCCTTTGTGCGGCCAGACCGGCGGATAAGGCCGACCCGCTCGAGGTCGCCTCGGTCATGATGTCGCGAAGATCTAGCTTCGTCGTCATAGGGAGGCTACGCGCACCCCACGGATTCCCCCCTTTCGATAAGGTAGGTTCCAGGGCCGTTTCTGTCGGAGTCACGGATGGAGGGATCAGACGCCTTGCAGCCGGACTCGAGGCATGTGGGACGATAACGGGAATCTCCGCGTCAGAACGAGATCTCGTGGACACAGCCCCGTCCTTGTTCAACGAGGCTAGCCCGGCTTCCTTCGCTTTCGAATGGTTCGGAAGGGAACTGCTCAACTCTGAGGCGTCTTCTTCATCCATGTCGAAGATAAGGTCGGCATGCGATGCCTTCGGCCTTAGATCCGGGCTGAAGGGTTCGTTATGCCCTGCTTTCGACTTCCGCCGAGTCCGGTCCGGAGAGGGCGTGGTAGGTGCAAGATCGTCTAAACTGCCGAACCTAGTCTTGAACGAGGAGGACAGTTTCCGCTCGTCGTCCTTCAGACTAGCCCTGAAGGCCATCTCCCGAACCCTCCTTTGGCGCTCTTGGTCGATGTCCTGGGCTAACTCGGGATACCTCTCATGCAGCTCCAGTTCTGCTCGCCCACTCCTGGCGAAGGGCATGAAAGCAACCTGGCGCTCGCGAACAACAGCATCCAGCTCCAGCAGCAGATCCTCGTCGAGGTCATCGAGAAGGTGGTTTTCCAACATGGTCTCTATCTGCAGGCAGACATACGTCAAGCCGGCATCCTTGAACTCGGTAACGGAGCACGGACTGATGGCGTTGAGCAAGTGCGCGATATTGCGAGTATTGGCGAACCGTGCCATGACGCACTGGCAGATTTGCGAGAGCCGGTCCAGCATCAACTCGTCGGCGATGCTCATCACGTCCATGACTAGATCGCAGAAGTCGTCGAAACTGGCCGTCACGGCGAGGTCAAAGAGCTCCTCCCCAACATCGGCGTAGAGATACTCGAGAACGTATCGGAAGGCATCCGCGTCCATGTGCTTGAGGTCGAGCCTGATCTTTCCGGTAGGGTCTTTTTGATCGTCCCGGCGGCCGGCCAGCCACATACCGGAAGATCGGCCGTTAAAGAGCCCCTGAAACCATGGGCACCGTTGGCAAAGAAATGCGCTGTGGGCGGACACTTCTGCCCCATCGAGATCAAGTAAGGCATCGCCGTCTTCCTGGAAAGTAGGGTCTCTCATGGCCGATTTGAAGTCGTCTTGCATAGACCGTTTCGGCGCGGACTGCATGCGCGCCGCCGCTTCGAGCCCCGCCATGTTCAAGCGCGTCGAGACCTTCATGACTTCGACCCGTAACTGCCGATAGTAACTGGCTAGCGGCGACCCCTGGCGCGTGTAGTGCCAGGCCGGAATGACCGTGTCCTCGTACATGTAGACGACCAGGTTCAGAAGGCTGATCAGTTCCAGCCCGTGGAAAGTGGCCACGGTGATGCCATCTACTTTCTCGATTTTGTAGACGTCTGGAAGCTCATACGACCCCTTCCTTCGGAACTCGGCGAGGCTGGACCGCAGGACGCTACTTCGGGCGGAAAGAATCCAGCCGTGAATCGGAATGCGCAGGTTCGCGGCATTGGATGTGCATATGACGGCATCGAAACTCTCGTTGCGAGAGGTCCAGCCTTCGAGGCACTGCTGCAGATCGGCCGCGATGTCCGGCGATGTCAGGAATTGGAAAGCGAGCGGGCTAATGCGTTCATTTCCCACACTCTGGGTCCAGTATTCGAGGGAGTTCTTATCAACAGCGCTCGACTTGGTGGCCTGGAAGTTCCGAAGGCTCATCAAGGGCGCCACGTCATCCCACAGGGTCTGCGGGTGGACGGTGATGCGCTTCTCCATGACATCCGGATCTCTCCGGACGGCGGCGAAGGCCCCGAAGATCGAACTCCGGACCGTGACCACATTGGTGATGTACGGGACGCGCTGGAATTTGAAATCCTTCTTCCTCGCGTCAGATGGCCCACCGACATGGGGGTCTTTCGCTTTCGACCTCTTGATGCGCCTCCACACAGCTCCGGACTCGGTGCCGATGATCACGGAGCCATGCTCCCCAACACCCACAGACCTCACCCCGTCCTTGATCGCCGTCCAGATGCATTTGGGCTGGGTGAGGGCGCCCTTGATTTTGGAAGGGTTCGTGGTCGATGTGGTCGACTGGCTCGACTCGCTTTTGTTGGCGAGGGACATGGTGAAGAGATCGCCCCGGCTGGTGACAGCCGCGATGGTCTCCCCTCCTGACGTAATATGGGTAATCCTGTTACGCCCGCCCAGCTGATAGTTTCTCAGGGTCTCCGGAAAGGGGAACCTGACGATGTTGTAGCCGTAGCTCGTGAAAACGCACACTGTGTAGTTCTCGAGCAGGCAGGTGGTGGCCTTGTCTATCGCCGAGACCATGATGATAGGAGTGGAGAAGAGGGATGCTGCCACCTTCCTGGGCGTTTGCTGCACCTCGAGCGACCTGGAATCCGCGTCCATCAAGGCCAGCTGGCCGACGTTCTTACCCCAGCAGTACAGGGATGATCCGGTGTGCGCCACCGAGTGAATGGCCGATGCCGCAACGCCACGAATGACCTCCTTCTTGAGAGGCCCGAAAATCTGGCGGGGCGTCGTGCTGATCGGATCCTCGTCGCTTTTCGCTGGCGCCGGCAGCGCATACCCAAGTTGGGAGAAGGTATTGGAGCCCCAGGTCCACAAGTCGCCGGTGTCCGTGACGGCCATGGTGTGGTTCTGCCCCAGCGCCACCATGGTGACCTTTTTGTCCCTCAGCCCGCCCTGGACGGGGGTGAACTCGAACCGGGTGTTCTCGTCGCCGAGGCCGAGACGGCCGCCTCGTCCGATCCCACAGACAAACAGGTTCGACACCGGGTCGGTCGTCAACACTGCACTGTGCAGCTTGGACAGGACAACATCGTGAATCAGTAACGGCCGGTTCTGGGTGAGGACCGGGACCTCCGACACATTCCGAGCGGACGAAGGAGACCTGCCCAGGCGCTGCAGGTGTTCGCCGTGGAAGCGGTGAATCAGGTGGTCCGGCCGCTTCATATAGATGCGCTCTGGGAATTGCCGGTCGTCTTCGTCGCCCAGCCCCAGCGTTAGGTTTTTGTTGCTGCCGAAGAAGTACAGATCTGTCCGTTGTGGTCAGTTTCACCTCCAATGTCACGGAAATTTCTAGTTCTGGCACTGATTGCCGCCATCGCCGTGCGCCGCAAGAATTGGAGGGGGACATAGCAAGTGATACGCACCAGCACCGTCGACCAGAGTCTGCAGGCAAGAGGCATCTGCTCTCCGGCCCTGCAACGGCCAGGATGTCTCGCCGGTATCCGAGTCTTCCTCGTCGCCAGCCCCCCAACGCGAACTGAGTTGGTCCTCCTCCTCCTCTGTAGCTGTGCGCCGGCCGGTGGCCAAGTGATAGAGATCGAAAGGACTGTTCCCCTCATGGTCTTTGGTCTTGATGAGCTCTCCCACTCGGTGCACAGACGTGCCAAGAGTCTGCCCCATGAGGTCCCCCCTTTCTTTCTCTAAGAGCGCACGGGCTATGGATATGTTGCCTGCGTAGAGGGCACGGTGGAGCGCGTTCCAGCGGTTTTCGGGGTCGTACACGTAGATATCTATGGCCGGGTGGTCGAGGAGGGCTTGGACGAACGAGAGCGCGTTCGGCGACGTCGAGAAAGCGGCGCGCAGAAGCAGGGTGAGGCCCGCATGGTCGCGACTGTTGATCTCAGCTCGACCGATGTTCCCGCCGCCCTGCTTCGCATTGCCGAAAGGCGCGCCGAAGCCAGAAGATTTGCGCGACTTGGTCCCGGCTCGCGGGGACGTGCCCAGAGAGCCGAAACTGGCCACTCCGGATCCTATGTTGGGGCTTCTGGCAACGGCCTGGCCTCCGTAGCCGGACGGGGCCAGCAGGCGTCGAAACTTGTCGACATTGTCCGCGTAGTAGCAAGCCCAGAGTTGGCTCATTAGTCGTACGGGCGATAGCGCAGAGTCTCCCAACGCTCCGGAATGCACCTCGCTGTGAATCTCGGCGGATCACGGCCTGTTTAAAGGTGCGCGGGAAGCGCTGGAAAGACCCGCCGCGAGGAGCGAAGAGGTGGAAGCCTAAGATGTGTCCCAGGGGCAAGTGCAGACGCGATGCTGGCTTCGACGAGAAGTTGCCACCGGAGCCGATGGGGAGAACGGAGCGATTGTGGGACACACTGGTTTGGAGTGTGATAAAGGCCGGGTGACGATACGGAATCGAGAGAAAGCCGCTCGGGAGTCTACGTTCGCGAGATATAGGTACGGGGAGGCAGTGTGCGGCCGGTAACGATGCGATGCGCGCTCGAACTCTGCTTGGGCGATTGATTGAGGGCGGGGTAGGCGAGGGAGGCACACCGTCGTCGCGAGAATGAAGCTCATAGACTCATAGTGTGTGCAGATGGCCGTCCCCGGAACCCTGGCTGCTCCGATTAACAATTAAGCCTAGCCAATCAAAGCGGCAGGTGTCTCGAAGCGCGGCCATCAGAGGCGTTCGTGGGCCCGAGAGCGCCCGCGCAATTGGCACGAGCCGGAGATACGAGCCCCCTCATGATGACATCAAACGAACTTCCAACATCGACCTCGCATCATGGGACGCGAAGAAACCTCCCGGCATCTTCGACTCAGAACGTGGTGTTTCCAGTCCGATTCTTTTTCAGACAGCAACCCGCCTGGATCGAGTACGGCTCCCCAGCGACCCGCGGCAGGCGGGGTTCCTGCGCGCCCGCGGTCGCTGAGCCAGGCGTGCAGCGTCCGTTGCGGAACCAGCCCGCCCTAGCGTGCCTGGCCGCAGCACCCCCCACCCAGCCGCCGCCGCCAAGGATTTGGCAGATCTGCCGCTGCCCGGCCTGCTGTGCGACATTAGTACTAGTACCTCCTCCGGAGCGGATTACAGGTTCGTCGGGTTGCAAGGCGATGTTGTTGCTTGATTACCGCGGCGATAAGCTAGCATTAAGAGTCAGTATCATGCCTCAAATGAAGAGTAAGCAAACAGCAGACCTCTTGCCGTCGCAACCTGGTAT
Organism: Barbatosphaeria neglecta; assembly: GCA_022813145.1. Classification (NCBI taxonomy): domain Eukaryota; kingdom Fungi; phylum Ascomycota; class Sordariomycetes; order Barbatosphaeriales; family Barbatosphaeriaceae; genus Barbatosphaeria; species Barbatosphaeria neglecta. Next base: position 22,480 of record JAKLNC010000286.1, on the reverse strand, counting down.
AGGTACCTAGGTAGGTTCCTGTATGTGGCTTAAAGCCAAGAGCATAAGCTTTGCCCGGACGGAAAACCTACCCAGCCCCTACCAGGTAAGCAGAAAAGAAGAAAAGAGGAAGAGGGGAAAAGGCAGGCAACTGCCTAAGCGATATCATTTTGGGGGGCCTAGGGGTTTGCTGAGGCGCATAGCTGATTTCTTTTTGTTGGTGCATTGGTGCTAGGTCAAGTGCGCCGTAGCTTCTGTCTTCTGTGTGCCTGGGCAGTCCGATGCCGCTATGGTGCTATTGCCATAAACGGCAAGGCCTCTTTGTCAACGAGTAAAATAAAGTGGAGAATTTGGGTTTACATTCCACTGCATGAAACGGAACGACGGCTCTTCTCTCTTGACACTTTCCAAGAGCTTGTCGGGAACCTCACTGTGCGTCCTTCCTTTCCTTTTGAGCCCGAGAACTCTGCTAACACCCAGCTGTGCAAAGCTAAGACAACAATTAGACATCTGCACCCCACGGGAAGGCCAACAAAATGTCTTCCGAGAAGCCGCTCCCCTTCATCTACCAGTTTGGTGCCGGGTAAGTTCAGTCACTTTCCATCTTTCACCTCCACTGCCCTCAGAACCATGCCTTAGCAGCGCATATGGGGCCAAGAGGCCTAGGGGCCTAGGGGCCATACCCTTTAGTATCATAAAGGCAGATCCTAAACTTCAGAATTACACCAATTCTACTCTTCCTCCGAAATAGTACCTGACAGAAATGGTATTGATAGGGCTGTTGCGGGCGTGTCTGAGGCAAGTCACACGACATCATAGAATTGCCGCAGGCCATTAACACATGTGCAGATCCTTGTCATGTACCCTCTGGACGTTGTCAGTACGTATTTTCCTGGCATAACTCGGCCCAATCCGAAATACAGGCGAATAGAACGGTGGCTAATATACGATCAACGCCTCTAGAGACTCGTGTGTACGTATCTTCGCCTCCCAGATCCCCAAGCAGGTGGCCAACACTGACTCCATCCTAGCCAGCTCCAGAAGGGAAAGGGAACGGGGCCAGACTCCTACAACGGCATGCTCGACTGCATGCAGAAGATTGTCCGCAATGAAGGGTAAGCCAAAGCCGGAGCAGGATGCCCAAGCATCAGCCCGGAGCCCTAGCTAACAAGATGCAACCCAACAGATTCTCTAGGCTGTACAGGGGCATTACGGCGCCTATTTTGATGGAAGCCCCCAAGCGGGCCACCAAATTCGCCGCCAACGACGAGTGGGGCAAGGTCTACCGGAAGCGTACGTTCTCGCCCCTTGTCTCCCCTTGTCTCCCCTTGCTCGGCTTATCACCAATGAAGCTTGGGCTCCAGGATGTGCTAACACCTGCTATCGCCAGTCTTCGGCCAGGAGAAGATGACCCAGAGCCTCAGCATCCTTACGGGCGCATCGGCTGGTGCAACGGAGAGCTTCGTGTATGTCCTTCCTACGCGGTCACCACGTCCCCCCCTCTGTGTCTGGCAGTTGACTAACGCCCTCTCGCAGCGTCGTCCCGTTTGAGCTCGTCAAGATTCGCCTGCAGGACAAGGCCTCGGCCGGAAAGTATTCCGGCATGCTGGACGTCGTATCCAAGACGGTCAAGAACGAGGGACTTCTCGCCATGTACCAGGGCCTGGAGAGCACTTTGTGGCGCCATATCCTCTGGAACGCCGGCTACTTCGGCTGTATCTTCCAAGTCCGGCAACTTCTTCCCAAGGTCGAGTCCAAGAGGGCCCAGATGGTGAACGACATCGTCGCTGGTAGTACGTTCGCCCCCCATGACCGTCGTCTCCGCCCATGACGCGCCCTTTGGAAGAAATTGGCGAATCCGGCTAACCATCAACGGACAGCTGTCGGCGGAACCATTGGCACCATTGTGAACACGCCTATGTAAGTAATTTTCATGCAATAGGACATACATACGGGCAATGACTGATAGAGTTTTCTAGGGATGTAAGTGTTTAACAAGCCGGACGCAAGCTAGTTGCAAGCCGGCCATATGCTGGTCGCATCTGGAGGGCAATGGGGCCGAGATCTACCCCTATTCAGATCATTCATTCTATATCAGGTGGCTAACGGAATATCAACAGGTCATCAAGAGCCGTATCCAAAACGAAAGCAGAGTCGCCGGAGTGATACCCAAGTACAACTGGGCATGGCCGTCCGTTGGCATTGTCCTCAAGGAGGAGGGCTTCGCTGCTCTGTACAAGGGATTTCTGCCCAAAGTCCTGCGTCTGGGCCCTGGAGGTATGTTTTAGCAACCAACCGCGAGCACCGAGTAAATCTCTTGCTAATATTGTGAACAGGTGGTATCCTCCTGGTCGTCTTCCAGGGCACCATGGACTTCTTCCGCAAGATGCGAGGCGACGCTTAATTAGATACGAAGGCCGTCCCTAGATCCTCTACAATTTGCGAGATGATAACAACCCCAGCTATGGCCCTAGACGGTGCTCACAGGTAGACGGAGATACACAGGGACCATGCGCATGCAGTTACATGCAGCTTACGTGCAGCTCTCCGAGGGTCTCTTTTTGGTGTGTTCTGCAATTCTCTCGTTGGTAAGTAGAGAGGGCATTTGATCAGCATAGATAGGGCTTTTGAGTGGCGTAAGTGCTCCTAGCGCCATCCAAGCACAGATAGAGTTTCTTCGAGTCCTAGCAAGTTTCACTTTTTCTCTTCCCACGAGCCAGCTTATTCCTGCAGTTCATCCATGGCTTGGCTGGCGGGCCACCCCCTAGTGATTTCCTAACAAATCAGATTCCAAACCCCGCCGGCGCCGTCTCGTCTTCATAGTCGGCTGGAATTATTGCCTCTAAAAACTCAATACTCTTAGAGCCATCAAAGGATAAGTGTGGCCCCTTCACACTCTCTCCATATCTCTCTTCTCCCCCCTCCCTCCTCTCCCCTCTCTCCTTACCTCTACCCGTTTTCTCTATCTCCGTATCTAGCAACTGTTCGTTACCTAAGGTACAGGTATGTAGTCCCGCCATTTATTTACCCACCTTCCAATTTCCTTCGAGCAGGGAGGCTGAGGCTCACATCTCCCCTTCCACCTGTCGGGAATTTAGACCTCAGCAGCTACTTCCAGGGCCCATTTACAGCAAAGGTCGTCAAACTATCCGAAGATTTCCCAGCCAAGTGCTTTTTATTTATTCAGTTTTCAGCAAACCGCGGACCAAAAACCGAGTCTTCCTGGCCTCGCCTGCCCGCTTCCAATTCGAGAACGCCTGCCAAATACACCTTGGCTTTCCTGACGGCACTGCTTTTGAGAATTATCTTTCCCGACCAACCTCCCTCGAGCTCATTTTTCGGCCAAGGAAGACTTTTCGATAATTACACACCAGCATCCCTCAGGTTTCCTCTTTCTCTATCCTATCCTTCCAAGCATCACCAGTTAATTGCCTGCCGCTGCACGCTGCCAGTGCCATTTTCTCACTTCGACGTCAGCAACATACAACTCGAGATCTACGCTGTCACCAGCAACCCCAATCAGACCTCCGCCTAAGCTTGCCTCCCGGCGAATCTGAACCATAACCTCCGCCACTTGAGGACTTTGGCGCCTTCCATATCGTTCCTTTCCCTCCTTTCTTCTTTTCTCCTTCTGATAGCCCTACGGCCTCCCACAACCGCGCTGTCTTCTCGTTGGCCGCCGATATTTACTATTTCCTTCTGGACTGGCATCGTAAGCAGCTGGAGAAACTTTCCTTTTTCTACCTTCAACCCGCCATCCCCCCTGCCCCCCTCTCCCCTCTCTCAAATCCCTCTCCCAACTCTCTCCCAACTCTCTCCCTACTCTCTTCGGCCTTCCCCCCACAAACGCTAGCGTTCCAATATCAATCCTATCCCGCATTGCAACCCAGCTTTCTTTCAGCCCTATATAAATTGCGAATTGGTAACGCCATACAACAATAGCTAACCCCGTGCTACCTTTCCCACAGTTCATCGCTGACCGGCTCTACGCAAACTAATTCAGCTACACGCATTTCTCGGACTCTAGCCGCGAGGAACCTAACCAAGCACCATGGCCCCGATCAACTTCAAGGAGTGGGCTGATGTTCTTGAGGAGGTCGACCAAGGTATTTGTTGCGACGTCGGTAATACCGTCTCCATCGTTCGGGCCTGGCGCCAGCGAGAAGGTACCTCGAAGCGCGAAATATTCGGCCGTAGCGGAAGCGCCTCCGTATACTTCGACAATAATACGATCGTCAAGGCCAAGGTGAGGTCCAACGATGGCAAGAAGCTCTTCGCGACTAGAACGTCCGTTACTCATGGTGCGCGGGCTGGGCATTCGCCGTGGTGGTTGAAGATCGAAGTGCCCGACGAGGGCGGCGTGCGGCAGTACCGTTATCGGGCCGAGTGTCACTGCGAACCGGGTCTCTTAAAGCAGGACTACCCCTCCGTTACGGTGACGCCGTACGAGGCCAACTGCCGGCCTAGCCTGTTGGAAGACACCCAGGAAATCCGTCGGCTCAGAGATAAAGTGGCACGGCTCCAACTCCGCATTGACCAGCTGGAGAACTCGCTGGGCCGGTCCGAGGACAACATGAACATTCTCGGCCGGGACCTCATCCGGGTCTCTAACGAGCTGGGCGGCCAGAGCCTCCAACAGATGCAAAGCTGTGTCGAGCCCACCGTCAAGGAGGACACCTGCGAAGCGCCTGTGTCTCGACCTCTCCCGGAGAAGCAGGCGTCTCAACCCCAACCTCAACTCTCGCTTCAACCTCCGGCTCTCGTTCCAGCAGTTCCAGCCCCGGAAGACTCTGTTGCTGCCATCACCGCTGCTGCTGCTGCGCCTCGAGCTACCGCGCCTGCCCCCTCAGTCGCCAGCCTCTCCGAAACTGTTAACGACCTCCTGAGCTCTATTAACAAGGAGCTCCAGCACCCATCCGACCAGGGCAAAGATTCTGACGATAGCCCTCGGGGAATCATAGCGCTGCACTGCGGAAAGTCGCCCGACAAGAAAAAGCCTATGCCGCCCATCGCCGATGCCTCGCGGCGCCGAGCTGCGTCTATTTTCTTCGACCAAGTGACGCGTGAGAATGCTGCAACTCCTTCCCAGGCGCCTCTTCCCTCAAAACTTCTCCCCGCGGCTCCTCCTTCCGGTTCTCAGCCCGATGCCCTCCCCGCTACTCTGCCAGCCTCGTCGTCGTCCCCCGCGCCAGGCGAGCTGTCGCGGGCCGTGAAGAGCCCTAGCCCTGCCACCAGCTCTGCGACGCTAGTAGAGAAGAAGCAGCACACTTTCTTTGGTCTTATGCCCTCGCTCATGACCCCCGAGGAACGCGCGGTGGCGAGAGCCGAAGCCATGAAGCACCCGATCGTCATCGACGACGACGAGGAGGAAGACGACGCGCCCGGCAACAGCGGAGGTGCACGAGGCGGTGCGCCGCACCGCCGCGGGATGCCGCCGCCCAAGCGGAGGCGGCTATCTCTCTTCAGCCGGCCGCGAGGCGGCGGGTTCTTCGTGGTGCCTGGCCAGGTCAAGAACGAGGCGGACGGCCTGATTGACTGATCGGCTGTTCTATACTCATACTCGTCTATTACACCAGAGGGCATACCCGTGGGAGAAGGAGGAGAATCTGGGCTTGGAGGGATGGGGTAGGGAATCCGGGAAAACGTCTGGAAAGCAAAAACTTGCTCGGAAGCTGACAGGCGAATCGACACCCCCATCCTTGGCGCGATACATATCCGCCTGGACACTTTCCAGCGTCTATCGAAATGGTTTCGAGGCTTCGGAAAGTGGAGGGGGGCAAGTCCGTTGCGAAACATACCATACTCTTGGGCGAAGCGTGGTTTCTACTCTACCCAGAGTGGCCTATCCTTCACATCAACATCAGATCAGCATCGTTCACACGTCGACTTTTTCTTTTTTCCCACAGCGAGCATCACCTGCACGCCGAAATGGCGCCACGGTTTTCATTTTCTTTTGCCTCTACACCCTTTTTTGCGAATCTCTTTTTTTTCGCTAATCCTCTAATATACCTATCTCCTTTACTCCCCGCTCCGCGTCTGGAGTTCCCCTGGAACATGGAAAGCAAGGAAGGAAGGAGGGAGAAGGGGGGAATCTCATACACACGATCGGTTTTGAGGCGGCAGATTCAGAGCTGGCCGAGACTATAATATCTTCTAGTCTGGCAGGGAAATGGGAGCCACGGAAACGTGAACACAGCGAGGGTGTTTCGTTTCTTACCTATGGATCGTTGGCGCATGAACAAGGCTTCGGTTATCTTCAGTCGGGAGCGAAGGGGGAGCAGAATGACTAGGTAGCGTTTTATCTTCGAAACGAAATAGTAATTCGGTCTTCCCCTACTTTAGTCGGTACCCTGGGTATTTGAGCACCCAGGCGCACATTTCTACGGGTATCCAAGTGCCTGTAACTGCCTGACGATTCCTCGAGCTTCGAGAACATCTATCTTACTGCTGTACTTCGTAGTATGTTCCTAGGTATGTACCTAGGTACATCCTAGGTAGCCTTGAAGTAGATGGGTACAGGTAGGTACAATGGTAGGGGCGTTGCCTATGCCAGCCAAGGTGTGCGTTGATTGGAGAAAAAAAAATGAATGGAGAAAATGGTATGGTATGTCGTGATCATTAAGGGCAATCACTCCTGGAAGTCCAAGCCGTGGGACGTACGACAAGGCTTAGCCTATTGAGATTCCTGATGGCACATCAAGTAGACGATGCATTCTATGCGCACACTACTTCGCCCATTGCATAACAAATATTGCTGGAAAGCCGCCGGCCTAGCGAAACCACCAGTTGACGGACGCGTTCAGCCGCCCGTCCGCGTGAGAGCTCTTGACGCTGTGCCACCAGCCCTTGGGGATGAACAGGGCATCGCCGGGTCGGATGCGCGCCTCCTGGATGCCTGCCGCGACGTCGGGACCCCAGATGGCCTCGCGTAGGGCCGCCCTTTCTTGGCCCTGCATCATCTCCTCGCCGCGGATCCGCGAGCTGCCGCCCCGCCGGCCGAGCTGCGCCTGGACCTGGCGGAAGACATGCTCGCCCGGCCGGGGCGGCAGGACGCGGATGGCCTTGGCGCCGCACAGCTGGTAGAGCAAGTTGGGATTGGGATCGCGGTGCCAGGGCGTGAAGGTGGGTTCCAGCCCCAGCCAGATGCTGGAGCCGTAGACGTCGCCCTTGCCGGCGCGCTGGACGATGGTCGGGGTAGGCAGGTCGCGCTGCAGTTTTGCGGGGAGGTCGACGAGGGCGGCCTGGGCGATGTAGAGCTGGGTGACAACGGGCGCTGATCTATTGGTCGCTTGGTTGAAGGCGAGGGCGGCGAGGAGCAGGGCCAGCGGGGCGTCGAATCGGAGCAGCTGCGTCGCTTCCGGCTCTGCGATCGTTCCCGTTCCCATACTCGTACCCGTCCCCGCTGCCATCCCTACCCCTGCACGGCGAGACAGCAGCTCGCCGAGGAGGTTGTCCCTGGCGTCTGCTGACTGGGTGAGCTGCGACCGAAGCTGCTGGAGGGCGTCGTCTTCCACTGGGTCGCCGCCCGGGGAGCCGATCTGCCTCGGCTCCGTGTGTATGAGCTCGTAGGGAAGGTCGATCCCGGAGAACTGCTCTAGATAGGACGTCACACCCACGGGTACATCGACGGGGGGGAGAGTCTGAGGTTCCCGAGCGTTGAACCACTTCGCCAAGGCGGGGGGTCCAGATCCCGACCCGTTACGCCTGATGATGAGAGGCTTCTCCGCAGCAAAGGCGAGGTCGCGGAACTTTTGGACATCCAGAGACGATTCGTCGAGCGCTGGGATGTCCGAAACGGTTCCGTGCGTGCTGTGCCATCGCCGTGGCGAACAACACCGCTGCCGCTGATAACGGGGCGCCGCGGCGGACGAGCGGAAGAGCAACACATTTCTCGCGGCCCTCATGAAGGCGAGACTACTAGCTAGAAGGGGAAGATCCCCTCTATTTCTTTGCCTGACGAAGGTCCAACTCGGCCATTAGTGCAACTCCCTTTCACTGCAATCTTAACCCCCCCCCCGGAGGAGATAATGTTTTAGTTCGCGAGTAACGCATGGCGTATGGAGTGGGCGGAGACGAGACCACTGGCTGGAAGGAGGGCTTACCTGATTTCGCCCAACAAAGGTCTATTCTATCCACGCCGGGCCGTCAATATAGCTACGAGTTGCGCAATTTTTCACTGCAATTTTAACGCCTCCCGAGGAATTGACGTCCAATCCGCGAGTGACGTGCGGCGTACAAGGCGGGCGGGAAAAAAAAACCACTGGCTGAGAGAAAAACTACTTCGACACTGTCAGACTCACGAATGCACTGCAATCTTAACCCCCCCGGAGAAGTTGATGTCCAGTTTTTGAGTGATGTGCGTGGAGATGAGACCACTGGCTGGAAAGGAGGGCGCCCTCTGATATCGCCCAAGTTTAATACAAACCACCAGCGCGCAACGAAATTCACTGCAATTTTGGCCTTCCCCGAGGAGTAAGCGTCTAGTTCTTTAGTGATGTATGGCGTACAGAGCATTCACCTACAGGTAGTAAACGATGGAGATGAAACTACTGGCTGTGGAGGGAAGGCTTCCCTCGATTTCGCCCAACGACCGGCGCAGCGCAGTTCACTGCAATTTCAACAGTTAAATGTCCAGTCTATGAGTGACGAATGGCGTACGGAGTATCTAAGAAAATTAACGGGCGCCATAAGACCTCGAAAGTCATCTGGTGGTCGTGGGTGGGGGATTCACGTGACTACCACAATCGCCTGGGCCAGGCGTGCCAGCTGATTCCATCAAGGCCCCGAGGGCTCCAATGTCGGGCACGGACCCCCCACCCGCCGGAGCAAGTTCAAGGCCATCAACGGACAGCGACGATTCGCAGGTGCAAAAAAAAAAAATAATAATAACAATGACAGCAGCAGCATCAGTTCTTCCCCGAATAGAACACACACCTTCTGCGACGGAAAAGAAAACCCTGCCGCTCTTAACAACAAAAATACTTTCAGGCCCCCCAAAAGGAATGACGACCGACTCGGCCTGAGCATTTTGAGTACTCGCCGACCCTAATCGACCATTCCCTGCCACCGATAGCTACCTACCTCCCTACCCCGATCGAGCAAGCAAGCTCCCCTCTCTCTCCCGCTTTTCCACCCCTCCAACAACCGGCCGACGCGCCCCCCTCCTCGAAGGCGTCAAGTCTCCCTGCGCGTGCGCGAACCCGCCTTGTCCCCAGCGGCGGCAATCGCTCGCTGCTCCTCCCTCTAGCGGAGCCGTCGTCAACCCGACGTTCCCGCCTTGGACGCTCAGCCTTGGTGGGGCAACGCTGGCGAGGGAAACAGCGCCGACAGAGGCAGCAGAGACAGCAGAGACAGCAATCACAACAGGCGCAGGAACCGTGGCAACAACGATAAAAAAATGTCGACGTCTTCAGGCACCCCCGAGTCGTGGATATCCTCGTTCTGCTCGCTCCTGGGCCACGAGTATTTCGCCGAGGTCTCGGAGGAGTTTATCGAGGATGATTTCAACCTCACCGGACTGCAGACCCAGGTGGCTATGTACAAGGAGGCCTTGGAGGTAAGATAGCCCGAAGACTTTTCATTCTTCTCCTTCTTCTTCTTCTTCTTCTTATTTGTTTTTCGGGGCCTGGTGTGCTGACGCAATCTGTTGCCCCGCATCCCAGATGATCCTCGACGTGGATCCGGAGGACGATGATGACGAAGAAGACGAGGAGGAGGAGGAAGAGGAGAACGAGTCGGGCGAGGAACGTACCATGAGACATCAGGGCGAGCGGCGACACCACAGCAGAATCGCGAGCGACCTCTCCGTCATCGAGTCGTCGGCGGAGATGCTGTACGGACTGATACATCAGCGCTTCATCTGCTCGCGCGCCGGCATCCAGCAGATGTCGGAGAAGTACGAGCTAGGCCACTTCGGCGTGTGCCCGCGGACAAACTGCACCCTGGCTCGGACGCTGCCGGTTGGCCTGTCCGACATCCCCGGCGACGACACGGTCAAGCTGTTCTGCCCCTCGTGCCTGGACGTTTACGTGCCCCCGAATAGCCGGTTCCAGACCGTCGACGGCGCCTTCTTCGGCCGCACCTTCGGCGCCCTCTTCCTGCTCACCTTCCCGGAGTACGACATAGCCAGACAGGGCGCCGAGTACCTGGTCAGCTTCCAGCCCGGTTCCACCGCCCCTGGTAGCGCCCGCAGCTCCGTCGACGAGGCGAGCACGGTCATGATCAACGGCATGTACGCGCGCAATATAGCGCCGGGCCTCGGGCAGGGCAGGATCTACGAGCCGAAGATCTACGGCTTCAGAGTGTCCGAGATCGCGCGGTCGGGCCCGCGGATGCAGTGGCTGCGCGACAAGCCCGACGACATCAACGAGCTGGAAGAAGCCCGCCGCTTCGCCGAGGAGCACCCCGACTCGGACGACGACGACGGCAGTATGACCCTCAACGGCCGGTCGAACGCGCGTCGGAGGCCCCCCGGAAACGCCCGCCTGCGTCAACAGCAGCAGCAGCAGCAGCAGCGGCAGAACCATAGCGGGAGCCCCATGACGCTCGAGGCTAACGGCGCTGAGTCGGAGCTATAGCTATAGGAGCTATAGCTATAGTGTGTCAGTCGTATTTTCTAGAGCGACGACGCTGCGCAACAGCGGCATCGTCTCAAAAAAGGATAAGGGGAGGAAGGAGGATATCACAAAAGGTGTCTCACCTCTCTAGCCCGTCATCTACGGGGTGGGCGGGCGGCCTTGTTGTTTCCTTCTTGCGGATTACTTTTGCGGAACGGCATGGGAAGGTAGAGGTTGGTCGTGAGTGCGGCAACTACCCACTATCGCGGCAGGCCTTTGTTTCCTCCTTTTCTTCTCCCTACTACAACCCACGACTGGTATGTATGCCTTAAGAGGGCCCATCCCCTTCAGCCATGCGGTTATTCGTTTTTACATGTACCCCTTCCTCTCGGGCGGTGTTTCGTGTGCGTCCATACGTATGCCTGTGCGTTCGGCTGTGCGTGTGTGTGGGGGTTGGGTGTCGGTGTCTCTTCAGGTACTGGTTGGTAGGGAGGGCGGTTAAGCCGTCGTCGCATTCCTCCTTTGCCTTTTGAGGTGGTAGTATAGATGCTAGACAGTTTGGTGTACTTACTACAGCACCACCCTCCGCTCTACGCGTTCTTGTCCATCTACCTTTATTCGGAGGCTTTACAGAAGACGTTGCCCTCAGATACACAGCCACGACCGCCCACTTGGTCCGTCCCGGTCTTATCCATGCCCGCTTATATGTATACGTGCATCACCCACGCAGGTGGTGCTTCTTCCCTGCCTGATTGGGGTCCCGCGGCGCCCGTCTGTATTATTGTGGGTTTCTTTCTTTTTTCAATTTTTCAATTTTTCAATTTTTCAATTTTTTTTCAGTCAGCATGCATCTGCCGTCTGCCGTTCCGTTGTGAGAGGAGGAGCGGGAGCCCTGCCCTGCCTGCCTGCCTGCCTGCCTGCCTACAGATGGGATGTTGTGGATGGGTGTCTAGATATAACGCGAGGAGAGAGGTGTATGCGGTCTATTACCTAGGGAAACAAGCCAGCCGTTTGGGCCAAACCCGGCATTCTTGCTCCGACTTCGTAGGCCTCTTCCTCTGACAGGGTAGGTACTGTAGACCTCATCTTCGATCAAAAGGCCATCCATCACCTGAACCGGAGCGAGTATTGTAGACTTCACCTCCGATCCGAAGTGCATCCCGATCACGCTCTACAAAAGGGATGAAAAAGAGGGAAGAGTAATACCGGGAGAAAGGAAGGTAGGTCCTCCTACAGGATAGGTGGTTCCAATACCTCCCTAGCCGGGACGGGAGCGAGAGAATATGGCTACCTGCTTACCTGCTACGTGCTATTCGGGACTGGTGCTGCGTGTCGTGCGTTGTGCATCTGCCGCGATAGCACAACGTCCCGGACGGCGGCAGCAGGCTTGGCTAAGAAGGGAGGGGAGTGATGGCCCGCTGCTTCAAGAAGTGCGCGGCAGGTGCAAGCTGTAACTGCTCACTCATGGTGTGTGTGCGAGTTGGTAAGCAGAAGCGGGCAACAGGAGGCCGTCGGTATCCTGGGGAGGGTGGTGGTGGTGGTGGTGGTGATGAGCGAGTGAGAGACTGGGGAGACGTGTCCGGCGCCGGCCCGGCCACCTTGCTGTGGTACTTCGTCCACATCGTAGCTCATGCCACCCCAACCCCGGTGCCGTCTTCCGGGCCGTCCTATAGGCACAGTAGGCACTGTGGTAGGCCTCTGTTTGGCTGTGAGCATCTGCAGGCCGTGCGTGGTGCATGATATGTCCTGCTCAGGACGTCGTCCGCGTCGGGGTAGAGACGAACCTGGCCAGTGAGGCCCGCGGAAGTCGGGCGGCAGACGGGCTAGAGGGAGGTCTGCTCAGCGCTCAGCGCAAGTCTGCAGGACCAGGCCGGCAGTGACCGGCCGAACGTGGTTGGCTCGACCTGGGCTTGGCCGTCACCGCGATCCCGACGGGCTCGATTGGGGGCGGCACTTGGGCGCAGTCTCCACAACACCGCCGCACGTGCATAGCCAGCGGTGTGTCAGCTCGACAAATTGGGGGACAAATGTTGGAGAATGATTCAGAATCGCGGATGGGTACATTCAATGTTGTTGTTTCGTAAGAGGTAGGGATGGCACGGTGGATCTCCGACGGCGGGGACTGCGGTGGAAGGGGGGCCCCGCTGCTTATCACGGATGGACCGGGGCCCCCGACCGACCAACGAACCGAACACGAAGCTCCCGGCGGAGCAGGCCGTAATCTCGAACAGACACAAGCGATAATACTGCATATAATCTCGCCAGACGAACGACGGATGGAGGTGGATGGAGGTTCATCCTTCCTTGGCAGCCTCGGCGGCTCGTGCACGGGGCGCAGAAGAGAACAGGAAGATCTGCGAGACGGAACCGCCTCCCACGAGGCGAGCGGTATTATGGGGGATGTCCATGACCCATCAGGATGGACAGAGGAGGCATTCGTTCATGATGTCGTGCATGCGGCTAGCGTAAAGGACGCCCGGGCTATGACGCTTGACAGATGCCAAAGCCTTCTCTTCTTCCCTTTACTAATGTGTGGCGTTGTTGTACGGCCGATGGCCGAGCCTGCCGGCCAATCACAGCGCCGCCGCTCATCGGGTCGGGGTGCTGGGTCTTGGGGGTCCTGGAGTTAACGGCGTACACGTCCGAAAGCTCGAGCGCAGGCCAATGACAGGGCGTCGTTGACCCCCTGCGCGGACCCTCCTGCAGCATATATGGATATGGAGGCCCCTGCTGGATGACTCCTTCGGCCAATCTGTCTCCGCGTTTTTGGTAAGCAGCAGCAGCCAAAATAAGGGCTTCTTCATCATCCTCTCTCATACGAAGTAATCCTGTGAGAAGCTTCTTCCGTAGTCCGCACGGTCTGCGCTCCACCCGGCTTCGCGGTTCGCAGCGAAAATGTCGCCGAACCACCAGCGCCTTTTGGCCTGGCCGCCTCGAAAGTTGGCCATGCCATGCGAGGGGCGGATGGCCGTATGGGAACAGGCAGTGTGTAGTGAAATTTACAGCGGACTGGCCGTAGTGGATCTCAGGGGATCGAAGCCGAAGCTGCAGCGCGATGGTGGTGGATCTCGGAGACTTTCGATGGCTTCTTTCCACCCGGTAGCTACACAGCCAGTCCGCCGCCAGGCATCGACAATGGCGTGCTGGTGCGTGCTGGTGTGTGCGGATGCGTGCGGATGCGTGCGGATGCGTGCGGATGCGTGCTGGTGGAGGGTCGTTCGAGCGTCGTTGGAGGGTGCATCCCGTCTTTTTGCCCCCGGCACTGGGACGGGGGCCTGGGACGGCGGGAGGCCCAATCATGTTGGTGGGTGGGAGGAGCCTCCATCCGGGTTTAGGTGGCCGCTGCAGCCACCCGCCACCCGCCACCCGCCGCTCGCCGCCGCCCGCCGTCTGTTGTGTAAGTGAAGGTTTTGGAGGACCCGAACCTGCAACAGCGGCGGCCTGCAAGCTGCAACTCCACCGCAACCCCCGCAACCAACGCAACCACCGCAACCACCGCAACCACCGCAACCACCGCAACCACCGCAACCACTGCGGCGACCACCCGCGCGGTACCCAGTCGTGGAAGCATGGCGCGGCGGCCGAAATTTCCTTTCTGTTTTTTTTTTTTTTTTTTTTTTTTTTCTTTTATTTTCCTCCTTCTCGCCCTGGTGGTCTTGGCCGTCGGGTCCTGATGCCGCCGCGCACGGGGCGATTCCTGCTGCTGCCTGCTTCCTGTTGCTGCTTCCTGTTGCTGCCTGCTTCCTGCTGCTGCCTGCTTGTACCTACCTATCTTGGCACTTGGATTGGCACTTGGATTGGCACTTGGAATGGCACTTGGAATGGCACTTGGAATCGTAGCTGGCACCTGGAATGACACTTGGAATCGTAGCTGGCACCTGGAATGGCGCATGGAACCTTAGCCCGCCGGACGCTCGTTCGATGTTTCAACCCCGGAGGCGCTCAGCCATGGACGGAGATACGCCCGAAGCACATCAACAGAGGCGAGGCCTCGGCGGAGAGGCGGTGGAGAGGCACCGGCTGGGAAAGGACGAGGCGGAGAGGGAACCGGAAGGAAGGTGGGCCGGCGATGAGAAAGGATGAGCCATGCATCGGCGAGCTCAGTCCGGAAGAGTACTGAGTTCGGCTCCCCTCCCCTCCCCTCCCTCCCACTTCGTCTCCAGTCTAACCCCTTGGGAATGTCACCCTGCGACCTACGCTAGCGTCGAGCGACGGCAATCCGGAACTTGTGAAATCGGGACTAGACTCAAGGCAGTGAAGGCCAGACCCCCTCCCCCTGGCTTGCTGCTGCGTCTGCCGTGGACCAGAGCTCGCGTTCGCGGTTGTCAAGTGAAAAAAAAAAAAAAAAAATTGGTTGGATTGGTAATGGAGATAAGTGCATCTCCGTACATATCTCGGCGCATCTCGATACCGTCTTCTCTTTCTCTCGCGGTTACTCCCCCCCACCCCTTCTTTAGATCCGGTTTTGGGAGTGACTCCCAAAAAAAAGACAAACACCCACTCCCTTCCTTATATCTACCGGTCCTTCCTTCCCTCGCTCCTTTTCTCCATCGACCCGGAATCGTCATCGTTCGCTCAACACCCCCCCCCTCCCTTTTCCCCCACCTGTGCTCGCGCGTTTTTCAGTCTAAGGAGCAGCTTCTTCCCGATGAGCAGGGGTTGTGCGAGCCCACCGAACGCCTGACATCCCACACCACCATGTCGGAAAAAGACGTCGAGAAGCAGGAGGCTGCAGCTACGGCTGCGGACACGGAATCCCTCGCGCGAGACGGGCAGCACGATGCCGAGCTGAAGGAGGTCGAGGCCCGGCGGCCGGGCGAGGGCGGCCGGTCGTCGGTCTCGTCGTCGACGACGGCCGACGGCGAGCACCTGCGCGAGGAGGCGCGCCGGGCCAACCCGAACGGGCTCGCGCGGGCGCGCACCGGCGTGTCCGTGGAGGAGGCGGTCAGCGAGTTCGCGCACCTGCAGCGGGAGCTATCGAACATCTCGCGGGCCAGCAAGGCGCTGGCGCGGCGGAAGAGCGGCAAGAGCGGCAAGGGCGGAGCGGGCGAGCCGGACGTGGAGGCGGCGGACGAGGCCGAGGCCGAGCGGTTCGACCTGGAGACGTACCTGCGGGGCGGGCTGGAGGCGGAACAGGAGGCGGGCATCCGGCCCAAGCACCTGTCGGTATACTGGGACGGGCTCACGGTCAAGGGCATGGGCGGCAGCACCAACTACGTGCGCACGTTCCCGGACGCCATCACGGGCTTCTTCGACGTGATCACGCCGCTACTAGGCATGCTGGGCTACGGCCGCAAGGGCACGGAGGTGACGATCCTGGACCGGTTCCGCGGCCTCTGCCGCGGCGAGATGATCCTGGTGCTGGGCAAGCCGGGGTCGGGCTGCACCACCTTCCTCAAGGCCATCGCCAACCAGCGGCACGGCTACACGGCGGTCACGGGCGACGTCCAGTACGGGCCGTTCGCCGCGGCCGAGTTCGACCGGTACCGCGGCGAGGCGGTGTACAACCAGGAGGACGACATCCACCACGCGACCCTGACGGTGGAGCAGACGCTGGCGTTCGCGCTGGACACCAAGGTGGCGGGCAAGCTGCCGGCCGGCGTGGACAAGGCGGCGTTCAAGAAGCAGGTGGTGGACATGCTGCTCAAGATGTTCAACATCGAGCACACGCGGCACACCGTCGTGGGCGGGCCCTTCATCCGCGGCGTGTCCGGCGGCGAGAAGAAGCGGGTCAGCGTGGCCGAGATGCTGTGCACCAACGCCTGCATCCTGTCGTGGGACAACAGCACGCGCGGCCTGGACGCGTCGACCGCGCTGGACTTCGCCAAGTCGCTGCGCATCTACACCGACATCTACAAGACTAACACGTTCGTGTCGCTGTACCAGGCCTCCGAGAACATCTACAACCTGTTCGACAAGGTGCTGGTCATCGACGCCGGCCGCCAGGTCTACTTCGGCCCGGCCTCGGAGGCGCGCGCCTACTTCGAGGGCCTCGGTTTCGCCCCGCGGCCGCGGCAGACGACGCCGGACTACCTGACCGGCTGCACGGACGAGTTCGAGCGCGAGTACGCGCCCGGCTTCTCGGAGGAGAACGCGCCGCACGACGCGGCCAGCCTGAGCGCGGCCTTCGAGCAGTCGCCGTTCGCGCGCGACCTGGACGCCGACATGGCGCGCTACCGGGCCGAGCAGGCGGCGGAGGAGCAGCGTCACGCCGACTTCCGCGTCGCCGTGCGCGAGAGCAAGCAGCGCGGCGCGCGCACGTCGGTGTACACCGTGCCCTTCCACGGGCAGGTGTGGGCGCTGATGAAGCGGCAGTTCATCCTCAAGCTGCAGGACAAGCTAGCCCTGGCCCTGTCGTGGCTGCGCACCATCGTCATCGGCATCGTGCTGGCCACGCTGTACCTGCGCCTGCCCGAGACCACGGGCAGCGCGTTCGGGAAGGGTGGGGGGGGGGCGGGGGGGCCGGCCCCCCGCCCCCCCGGCGGGGGGGGGGGGGGGGGGGCGGGCGGGCGGGGGGGCGGGGGGGGGGCCGGGGGGGGG
>JAKLNC010000285.1:0-34914 GCA_022813145.1 Barbatosphaeria neglecta | reverse complement strand
TTGTCTTGGGGTTGCCATTTGTTCTACGCACCATTTGTGCTGCTGGTGGGTGGTCGGGCCAGGGCAGGGGGGCATAACCACGCACCCCCCCCCCCCGCCCCCCCGGGCCCCGCACCCCCCCCCCCCCCCCCCCAGCGGCCCCTCATCGCACAGCGACTAACTGCCTTTTAGCTACCCTCGCCGGCCGGCAAGCACCAGTCACACCCCAACCACCGCAACCGGACCGTCCAACTGTGAAGTGCCGTCCTACCTACCTACTCCCTAGTCCCCCAAAACTACTAGCCAACCGAGGCTCGAAAGCTTTCCGGGGCACTCATGCCAGGTACATGTGTAGGACTCGAGTTTCATGCTATAGAGAGAACAAGGACGAAGAGTTAAGGACGGTGAGCGAGAGAAGATGGGGGGAGCCTGGAAAGTTCCGGCGGCAGCTCTACGCACTCCGCGTGCCGCAGCTTCTCATTACGGAGTACCAACCAAGGCGACATCTCGCTTGCGTGCCAGCAGGATCAACCCGTCCGTAGCTCCGCCGTACCGTGCCCGTCCGACAAGCGCTAGCCTTATGTAGCCTCTCGCGGGCGCTGGCGCGTGTGTGTGCCAGTGTGCCTGCTGCTGCTGCTGCTGCTGCTGCTGCTGCAACTCCATACTGCGACGGGTTGCAGCTCCTCATCAGCGGGCCAGTGCGTCGAAGTCGAGGAAGGGGGGGTCATAATTTCTGCAGGTTTGGGACTGGCTGCCGTCTGGGTGATCAGATTTAGTCGGCAGCTACCCCCAGCCAGCCGGCCTGATCAATAACTGACTGGCCTAGCAACTAATAAACCCAGCAGAGAGAGGGACTTTTTTTAATGTTGTATCGTCTGTGCCTGAAGGGGGAAAATTTTTGTTAGAGAAGCAGAGCCTGTGTTTCCATTC
This sequence comes from Barbatosphaeria neglecta, assembly GCA_022813145.1. Classification (NCBI taxonomy): domain Eukaryota; kingdom Fungi; phylum Ascomycota; class Sordariomycetes; order Barbatosphaeriales; family Barbatosphaeriaceae; genus Barbatosphaeria; species Barbatosphaeria neglecta. Next base: position 34,005 of record JAKLNC010000285.1, on the reverse strand, counting down.
CTACTTCCCTATCTCTCTCCCCCCCTCTCTCTCTCCCTCTCTCCCTCTCTTATTCCTCATCACTCCTCTCCCTTCCTTTTCCCGTCACCCATCCTCCGTCCCCCTCCCTCTCTTCTACCTTTCTCTCTCTCGTGCTCCCTCTTCGTCTTTTCTTTTTCCCCTTCCCCTCATCCAGGCTCCCTTTATTACTCTTCGACTGCCGCTCGCTTCTCCTCGTTTTCTTCATCCGCCTGCTCCTCCTCACATACCTACCTACCTACCTACCTACCTACCTACCTACTTACACCCACGACACGCTTGCAGGCCTGGCGCGATACTGTTATGGTTGTAGCTCCTCTCAGCTAGCTTCCCCATCATATCCCATCCCATCTATCGTGCCATCCCTATCCTAGTTACCGACCTACCGGCGTAACTATCTATCGACCTACCGACCTCCCGGCCTAACTATCTGTCGATCTACCGACCTACCGACCTATCGACCTACCGACCCAGGTACCCATCTGCCTATACTCTGCGGACGGCAGGCCCTCTTCTTCTGTTGCCTCACGAGTCCAGGGTGTTGTTACTTGCGAGCTTTCGGTTGCCTTGCGTCGTTTTCCGGCTTGTTCGCCTGACATTCGGCTGTGTTGCTGCCGGAGTATCTTGCCTGCCACCTCCCCGACTTCCACCCAACCAGCCGTGGAAAGCGACATACATCGTACAGTGGTAGCTAGCTGGCCGGTTACGGGCCATCCATCCCCTCTCGCCGTTGATTCGACGACGAACCCTCCCCCGAGCTCACTCGCTCACCCCAACGCGCTCCGTCTGGAGTAGTTCCTGCTGGCTGAGAAGAGCATTCATCCCACTCTCCCACGCCGACGTGCCACTTGGTTGGCCCACCCCGCTCGCTCGCCCGCCGGTTGACTAGCTTGGGGGGATCGAAAGCGAGACCGTCCACTCATCGACCGTCTGCCTCTCTCTTCCCGAGTGGTCAGTCGGGTCACCTGCGATGAGAACCTGACAGCTCTGAATTTTTTATTATTTTCTATCCTGTGCTCGGGTCTCTCCCACCATACGAAGTCGGGTAAGTAGCTCCTGGGGCGTCACCCTTCTGGAATCTGCGAATGCCCTCCTCCCTCCCTCCTGCGGTGGTGGTGGTGGGGCCAGCATCTACTTCCCCCCGACAGTTTCCTGGAGGCCGGAGAGAGAGCAACGCCGGTTGACTGCCGCTGGGCTGTGGGCCTGGTGGTGGTAGTGGTGGTGGTGGTGGTGATGGTGGTGATGGTGGTGATGGTGGTTAGCTATCATACCGTGGAAGGAGGAAGAACCGGCTCCTTTCGCCCCCATGCGATAATGCGGCGTGCGGTGGTGTGCTGTAAAGCCCGGCTGGCCTTGGTGCCGCTACCGTTGCTGCTGCCGTTGCCGCTGCCGCTACTATTGCGCTTGCCCTTGCCCATCTGCCCATCTGCCCAACCGCCCATCCGCCCGTTTGCCTGCTGCCCGTTGCGCCTCCTTTGAGCCTGGGTGAACTGACCGGATTGTGTTTAAGAGCAGCTCGATCCCCGACTGTGCTCCGTTTGTGCACTGCACCATCTGTTGAACAGAAGGCGGCTGTCGAAACCGGAGGCACACAAATCTAGTGCCTCTCATGAACCGAGCTGGCTGCATCTGACACCTTTCTCATCGCACCCCAAGTGATTACCTAGAGGAGACCGACTGCCATCCTTTTTGCTCTGCTCTCTTCCCTCCCTCTTTTCCCTCCTTTTTTCCCCCTCCCTCCTTCCCCTCCTCCTCTTGGCCCTCTCTTCTCCTCTCCGGCTTAGGCATGTTCGAATCCCAACCATCAGCGTTTGCCGCGTCCTCATTTGCGACAGCGCCATATGGGGGGTTGACGGCAGACGAATACGCCGACTACGGCAGCTTCCAGCAGGCGGCATCTTTGGGGCTGCACGGGCCCAGCAGTGGAGCGATTAGCGAGGGTGGAGGGGCTTCCCTGCACCTGTTTGCGCCTGCCGCCTCTGCTGCTGTGGTTGCTGCTGCTTTTAACGCGGGCCCTGCTGTAGCACATCCGCAATTACCACTGCAGGCGCCGCCAGATCGCCGCCTTCAGCGCCCGCACCACCACCAGAGTCACCACCAGGGCCACCACCAAAGCCACCACCACCGAAACCACCATAACCATAACAACCACCATAGCAGCCACCACAACCACAACCACCACAGCCACCACCACAACTACCGAAACCACCAAAATAACCAACACGCTCTCCAACTCCAGCTCCACCACATCTCGCCCGCGTCCTTCTCCGGCAGCGGCAACAACGCGATCACATCCACCGCATCAAACCCGCCTTTGTCCTCCCAGCAGATCAAGAACAAGATGGACGAGGCCTCGATGGATCGTGCGGCGATGGTCCAGGCCGAGATGGATCAGATCGCGATCAACCAGGCGGCCATTGACCAGGCTGCCATCGAGCAGTCCTCGATAGACCAGGCTGCGATAGACCAGGCCGCCCTGGACCAGAATGCTCTGGACCAGAAAATGATGGAGGACCTTGCGGCGCAGGAAGCCGCGGCCAGAAACTACCAGCCCGAGCTCGAGGTGAGTGCTTCCCCAAGCGTGCAGCGAGCAAAACATAGCAGGCGAGACAAGACAAGGCAGGATGTCTGTGGCTATTGCCTCAGCTTGTCGGCCTACCCACCTTAGCCAGCTGCTCATCCTTCATTCATTTCTTATTCCGGGGCACTTTCTTCCCCCATCCAGAGGGCGCCAGATTAGGTGGACAGACGGACCCCCAGCGAATGGACCGCCGGCGTTTCTTCTTCCTTGTGCGACCTGCTGACTGATACGCGGCAAACACCTGCAGGGCCCGATGGTTGGCGAGAAGACGACCAGCCATGCGATTACGGAGGAGTACGCCAAGGCTGACCAGACCTACGTCGCCAAGACGATGGTGCGTTTTTTCTTTGCTTTCTTACTGAGGCAGCTCGGAAGCGCCGCTACTAGCTAGTGGTGATATTGACCGGCTACCCGTACCTACTCTCAGGCGCTTCCCCGGACGTACTCGACGTACCGGCCGATCCAAGGCGACGGCAACTGCGGTTGGAGAGGTGAGTTGCGAGCTTGCGCCGTAGCGAGCTGGATCCCTGCCTCTCCCTCTACCCTCGCCTGCCCTCGCCTGCCCTCGCCTGCCCTTGTCTGCCCGTACTTTACCTGCTCGGCCCCCCCCCCCCCTCCCCTCCCCAGTGCCTAACAAGCGAGCTTGTTTGCGAGCTTTGCTTGTCGGCACAACCCCGCACTCGCTTTATTAGCTGCCCACTGCCGCAGACGGGTGGGGGCGCCCAGCGTGGAGTGCAGCGGCAGCAGCGGCAACATGCAGCGACGGAACAACAACGACAGCAGCGGCAACCTGTAGCGACGAAACAAACGACAGCAGTATCGGCGTCGGAATCGGCATTGTCGAAACCGTGCACTTCACAAGGTCTTGTGCTAGGTCGACACGATGTGGCCTCAACTGATCCTTGAGCTACTGGCCAATACGCCTACCGTTGCCGCTGCCGCTGCCGCTGCCGCGACTGCTGGCGCCGTGGCAGACACTGCTGTTTCTCGTCCCCGGCATTGTCTGCTGTACTCATTTCCTCCCTCTCCCTCTCACGCCGTCCACACCCTGGGAAGCCGGTTAACTGACGTGCGCGACGCCTATAGCCATTGGGTTCTCCTACTTTGAGCTGCTGATCAACGATGGAGACGAGGCCAAGATCAGGGCGGAGCAGCATCGGCTCAGGGAGCTGGTCCACTATATGGTCAACATTGGCCAGTATCAGCAGTATGTCTTTGAAGACATGGTCACGGAGACATTCGACCTCTACGACGAGATCCTGGAGAGCTTGCCGAACGGCCGAGATGCCGCCGTGGCCGTCCTGATGGCCAAGTTCAACGACACGAGCTCGTCTAACGCCATGATCTACCACTTCCGCCTGCTTGCCGCCTCGTGGCTGAAGGGCAACGCGGACGTCTTCCAGGACTTCATACCCGGCGACGAGGGCATTCGGGGATACTGCATGGACACCATCGAGCGACCGAACCGCGAGATCGACCATCTCGGCATCACCCTTCTGTTCAACGTGCTCGTGAAGCCCGCTGGGCAGGTTCTAGAGATAGCGTATCTGGACCGCAGCGAGGGAGACGAAGTCAACGTCTACCGATATCCGGACGAGGCCAACGGCCAGGCCCCCGAGGCCTTGGGCCCCATGATGGTCCTGCTGTACCGGCCGGACCACTACGACATCCTGTACCGCCCTTCGCCCACTCCGGAGGCCATTCCGGTGCCGGCTCCGGCCCCGGCGGCCTCGACGGCGGCTCCCGTAGAGGGCGCTTCCGCCGGGGCACCGGCAGCGGCCGCATCCGCACCGGCGCCCCCTCAGGTGTCTGCCGCCCCTCCCGCTGACGGCCTCAACCTGCAAGTGAACCGCGTCGCGTCCTTTTCCCACCATCACGAGATCACCGGCAACACGTCCAGCCTGAGCGCCTTTGCGTCGCTAGATATGGGCCCTCTGGCCCTACTACCGGGCTTCAGCGGCCCGCCGCCCGGCCTAGCGCCGCTGGGTGGTGGTGTCGGTGGTGGCCCGCCGCCGACGGCGCCCTCGCCGCTCAGCGACGGGTTCACGCCCAGCCCCCAGTCGCCGTGGATGGCGCAGCCGACGCCCTTTGCCGCCGACGCCCTGTCCGTGTTCTCGTCCTCGCGACAGACGTCGTCGCGGTCTTCGCAGTCGCACCCGTCGTCTCAGCCGCCCTCTCAGCCGCCGACGGCCCCACCTCCCACCTCGGCCGTGGGCACCAGCCCCGGCAGCTCCGTGGCGGCGGCGGACCATCCCGTCCGGTTCAGCCGGTGGCAGTACCCGCAGCTGACCATGAACGCGCCACTGCCCGAGCCGACCTTCACGACGACCACGTTCCGCAACTCGCACTTCAACACGGCCCATTACAACAATCCCAACTTCCAGCCGGAGGAGTACCAGCCGTGGTCGGAGGATTATAGCGACCACGCGGGCCGCAGCGGCCGCAAGAGGAAGGGCCAGAAGAACGCCCTGGCACATCTGGATGAGGAATGGTGAAGCTTCTCGGGTGCACTATCCCCGAGCGGGACGGACGGGAGTACTACATGAGCGATTTGCATTGCGAGGTCTGAGATAAAAAAAGGCGAAGGGGTTATCCATTCTTCTACGGGGACGAAGAAAAGGCTAGCATAGCACAGAACTGGCCGAACATGAAAAAGGATAAGTAAGAAGAAGACGACAAAAAAGACGTCCTGACGACTGACTACCGGACGACTGGACTGGTCGACCATCATGACCGACGACAGAGTGGGAATGGGCGCTGTGGGAGGGAGTACATTCTTTGCTTGCCTTCCGGCTTGCCTTCCACGCCCCGGCAACGAAAAATAGGTTGACGATGGGGAAGAGAAGGGGCCAAGGACGGGAAGGGAAAAGGAATGGAACGGAACGGTGGCACGTGAGGGCAAACGGGGATGGTTGGATGGATTGAAGGGTTGGGGGGGGCATCGTTCATCTTTATCATTATTCATCCCATTCATTGTCCTCCATCATCTCATGCTACGATGATGGGGCGAACTGGGCTTCTTAAGAGGGGGGACCTCATGCTTGGATTCGGAGGCGTTGGTTCTCTTCTCTGTGTCTTGTTGGTTCGGTTACCATGGCCCCCTTTTCGTGTTAGGTTTTGGAACCAGGTCTGTCATTCCCAATGTCACTGTCATATCATCATTAACTAGTAACCAGCAACCAAGATTTTCCGTCTATTGAACTCTGCGACAAAGGGAACTAGTGAGAATGAACGGAAAGTACGGGAAGCCCGCCATCACCTGCCCTACTTCCTTACCTCGTTGCCTCTGCCTCGCTCATCGATCCTCCAGGTCCTGACTTCACTTACCTCTCTCTTCCTTCTTATCTTTCCTTCTTACCTTTCCTTCTTACCTTTCCACTTTTCACCTTCCCCCCCCTACCCCTTAGATCTTCACATCGTCCATGTATGGCCCCGGCGCGACGCCCATCCCGTCCTCTCCCTTTGGAACCCCCCAGCAGCCTCCATCGCGCCCGTGCACGCGACACTCGGAGCAGAGCCCCACCATCTCGTGGTTGGCCGCGCCGCAGTTGCAGCAGATCCAGGGGCCTCGTCCGGTGCTGTTGTTGTTACCATCCTTATCGTGGTAGTTAACGTCGTCGGGCCGGTTGGTGGAAGGAGATAGCGGCGGGAACGCCGCCGCCGGCGCGGGACGGCGCACGTTGGCCCATACGTCGGGGAGGTAGCGGCCGTCGCTGTTGCTGCCGCCGCCGCCGCCGCCACCGCCTCTGCTGATGTTAGTATTGACGTTGTTGGTCCGGACGGCGATGCGTGCGCGGGCGCAGGCGATGCAGGCGATGCTGTAGCAGTCGCTGTCGCTTAGATATTCGCTCTCGCTCTCGCTCTGGCTCTGACTCTGGCTGTGGTGCTCGCTGTGGCTGCGGAACTCGCTCGCGCTGCCGCTCGCACCGGCGCCGTCATAGGGCCTGGTATCGGCAGAGCAGCACGTGCGATCGTACAGATCCGCGCGCGGGAACGACGGGAAGGGGGTGTGGGCACCCCCGTCGGAGACGACGCACGACTGCGGGTAGGGATAAGGGTAAGGGTGGGGATAGGGAGAAAGCGGACGAGGGGGGCGGTGCCAAGATGGACTCATACCCGTCCTTAGCAGATCGTCCGTGCTGCTTACCTCTGTAGGGGGGTAGCCGGGCGAGATGATGGAGGGAGCATCGTCCTGTGCCGAGAGAAGTTCGGTCAAGAGCGAGCGGCTCGTCCGCGCGGGGGGGACGGGCCGCTTCTGCCACTGCTCCTGGCTCTGGCTGTCATTCCGCTGTGCGGCCGGACCGCCGAGGTCGATGGTCGTCCACTCCTCCGGCTCTTGTTCCCCCTCCTCGTAGTGACCGCGCTTGGCGTATGCGTACACGTACGCGTCGGCGTCGTTGAGGGACACAACCTGTGAGAAGGCGGAGTCCCCGTCCCTGACTCTGTCTCCGAGGAAAGAAGGGAACTCGAGGCCCGGGGGGTAGCGGTAGCGGGAGACGAACTCCGTCGCGGGCGCAGTGGCGGTCGCCATGATCATCGCCATGGCGGCGGCGGTCGTGTTTCGACGCGGGGCGGCTGCCACTATCGATACTGGAGTAAAAGGGGGGGGGGGGGAGGCTTGCCTTTTTTTTCTAATCTTCTTTCTCGCTGTTGCTGTTGCTGCTGCTGCTTTTGCTTCCGGGGCGATGCTAGCCCTACCTTCTAGATTTCCTTGGTTGATCTCGACTGCTGGACTTACCTGCGGAGAAAGGCGGTCGGGAATGTTAGCGGAACAGCTCAGAGCAGAGAGGACAGCAGATAGACCCAGACTTGTCGAAAGTCTGGTAATCAGGCGATGGATGATATGATCGGAGGGAGGACGAGACCCTGTTTCCTCCTGCTCTCTCTCTCTCTCTTCTCCCTGTTTGGTTGGGGATGCTGGAGGTATGTATATATAGGCATATAGCCTACCTGCGTACACAAGACGCGGCAGAACGGGATATTCTGTGGAAAAAAGAAGACAAGGCACATTGTTCGCGGACATGGAAAACAGCGAATTGACACGGAGACTGGGTGGGGGGAGATAAAGAGTTGACTTTCGATTTGGGATGTTCTTTGTTTCGTGCGCCTTTCTCTAATCAGGGCCGGCATTGTCTTCTACGACCGCTGGGTTTACTTTGCCTGCTGACGGTAAGACGGGCAACCCGTCTCTGTTCCTTGTCCTTTCGCGAAGGTATGAGCCCCCCTTGAGTTGCCCGCCCAAGCGTGGGGGCTGTCAGGGAGGAGGCAAGCCGCGGCAGGGACAGTGGTAGGGACAGTGGTAGGGACAAGAAATTCATAGCCGGGAATTCGATTGAGGTCCATCTCCGCAAGCCAACCAGCTTAGCCTCTTTAAAGCCTTCGAAAGGCAAGCAGTACGCCTTTGTCCCCGGGGCCAAAGGACATCCACGTCCTACAAAGTGATACAAGTTGATGATTTGTTGATGGCTGCATTATACACATCGTTACGATACACGCAAGAAAAAAAGGAGAGAAAAAGTAAGGAGAGGGAAAAGGGAAAGGAAAAGTTAAGCAAAACTTGTTTGTCTATACCGCCATCCTCTTCCCTTCTCCTTTTTTTGTTCTGAATAAACTGGGAACCTGCATTACCCCCTAGGGCCGTCTTTGTTTTGAATCTTCCCCTTCCGCTCTCCTTCCTTCACCCGACTTTACCCACACTTCCTCGCCGTCTGCGCTGCAAACGGGGAAAGGAAATAACGAGGATCGAGGTGAGGGGAGAGACAGAACCTCAGCCACAGCCCACGGCACGTTAAGGCCAATCCAAAGTCCTGGTATATAGGAGACAAGGGGAGAGTTAGGTGAATGACATATTAAAAAATGGCCAGAATGGGGTTGGAGGAGGCTGCCTCTGTAATCAGGATGCCAAGACCAAGGGAACGAGAAAATAATCAGTCGAAAGGGTAGAAAGAGGATACAGCATAGCGCCTAGTCAGTTGGCGAGTGGCCCCAGGGGTATGTATGAAGAGGAGAGAGAAAGGAAGACACCGAGAGAGAGTATGGACGGTAGGTGCAAGGAGAAAAGCCCGGAAACTAAATATGTACAAGCACAAAACAACAGAAAGAGAAGAAGAAAAAGAGAATTATGCTGTACTAGACTGTCCTGTCTCCTTGCCACGGCCGATCCATTTGGAAGAGAAGAAGAAAAAGGAGAAAAAAAGCCCACCCCAACTCCTGCTACTGCTGCCCTGATTGATACCGAAGTGCCGATGCTATACTCCATTGCATCATATCTCTGCAGGACCGAGCGGACTCTCCTCTCGAGCTCCAGGGGAAAGAGGAGAAGCAGCCAACGACCGAAGGAGGCGGGGAACCACCGCGAGCCGCCGATGCCTCTACCACATAACGAGAATGTAGTGTGGCCGAGCGAGACCAAGGGGATTATCCTTGCGCCCTCCAACTTCTCCGCCTCCTTCGTGTACCTGTCCGTCCACCCTTGCCTATCCACCTTGCCAAAAACAAACTGCTCCGCTTCATCTCCTCCCCAGCCATCATGTTCAACTCTGCAAAGGTGGGGTTGGTCGAGAGACGGGACACGGTGTCGTCCAAGGCATGACTCTTGGGCATGTGATCCTCTTGCTCCTCACCGCTTCCACTGTAGCTCGAAAGTGGCAGCCCGCCGTTCCGTTCTCTTCTTCCTCCACGGTAAGCCCTGCCGATACAGAGTGCGTGATAGGGATTTGCTGATCATCTCGTCGGCTGGCTGATGTGGGCTGCACAAGGTGCCCGTCTCACATGACGACGCACTTGCTGTCTTCCCTTTCCTTCTTTACGCTCAGCGCTACGCGCGCCGCCTCGGTAAAGGCCTCGTTGACGCCGCGATTGCGCATGGCAGAGCACTCGAGGTAGCGGAGCGCGTTGATCCGCCGCGCCACCTCGAGCCCCTGCTCGTAGTTGATCATGGGCTTCTTCTCGCGGGGGCCTTGGCCGGCCCCCTCGGCGCCGCCGCCGCCTGCTGCCTCGTCGTCCTCTTCTAATGCCTCGCGCAGATCGCACTTCAGGGCCACCAGGACCAGCTTGACGCCGGGGCAGTTGTCGGCGATCTCGCCTACCCACTTGGACTCGACGTTCTCCAGACTGTCCTTGCTGTCGACGCTGTAGCAGAGCATGATCAGATCCGTGTCGTCTAGGGGGCGCGGCATCAGCATATTGTCCGTCATCATAATCGCTCGGAAGCGCAAGCCACTCTCCGCTGCATGTCCTCGTTCGTCTGCGAACGGAATGCGAAAGGCTAAGGGGTAGGGCTGGAGGGGAAGGTATACCGTAGGATAGACTGCGCAACCGGTCGAACTCTTCCTGTCCCGCAGTGTCCCATAACGAGAGCTCGATGTGGACATTATCCACAAAGATGTCTGCGAGTCCAAAGCCAGTCAGTCATCGCTATACCCTGTTTCCACCGAGGCTGCCTTTCTTCTTGTCCAGCAGCCCAGCCCGCAGAAGCAGTGGCCAAGAGGCAGTGGCCCCCGGGTATAGTTTAGAAGGGGGGCTCCCCGTCCGTTCTCAGAGGTGTCGGGGTATCGGTTCATCGCATACCGTGCACGTAATTTTCGAAGACTGTAGGTTCGTAGACGGTCGGGAAGTAGCTGGGGGACACCACGACTGATTAGTACGATACCCAGAGAAGCATTCACGCCTCGGCCCCGCGTCCCTCTGCCCACCCCTCGTCGTGCCTGGATAATGGGGGCAAGATCACTCACCCTCTGGTAAAGACGTTCAACAATGATGTCTTCCCGCACGCGCCGTCTCCTCTGGAGTCCCCCCAGTTATCAGTAGCCGTTCTGGTCCTTGTCTGACCTCCCTCCTTCTCCTCTCCGTGCCCCGGGCGCCAGCCTCCTGGCCTGCGGTCGCACCGAACTCCACATTCTCGTCCATCGACCGGCGAGGGGCACTGTACTCACAGCAGGACCAGCTTACGCTGGACCGTTTTGGACCCTCCGCAAAGCGACGGCATCTTAGGCATAAAGTAGGGAAAGGAGGGGGGGGGGAGGTGTATAGCGCGTGTCTAGGCGGATCGGTCGATCGGCCGCTCGTTCGGCCGGTTCGGGAGGCGCTGGCTTTGGGGCTTCGAGCGTGGTTCGCAGTGTGGGTTGCGGGCAGAAGACTCGCGGCCTCGTGGAAGTCGCTAGGGGGTTCGGCGGGGTCGGGATTGCGCAACAGTCGAAGGAGAAGTCTCGGAGTGAGCGAAGGAGGGAAGAGGGTACGAATGATGGACAACGCGTGGCTCGCGAGACCAGGCGGGCGGGTCGGTCGATCGGCACGGTCGGACAGCCGGTACCGGGGAGACTGCGTATGTCGCAGCGAAACGGTACGTAATCCCCGCGTGTTTTCTTGTGGCAGGAGGAAGAGAACAGGGCAAGACGACAAGTCGGTAGAAAGTAGAGAAGGGGGGAGACGCGGAGGAAGAAGAAGAACAAGGGGGGAAATAATAAGATTAAGCTATCCCCGGCTAGGTCATGCAAGGGTGGGAAGAGTCGAGAGTAGTCAGTAAGGTCGAGAGTAAAGTACTGAGTTCGTCGAGTGTGATGAGGAAGTGGTTGCGCGTATGCTGGGTCGGGAAGGGAAGGAGAAATGTCGTTGGACGGACGGACGGACTGGGGACGATCGCTCTAGGGTGGTGCACGGGGGGGCCGCTGGGGCGCAGGTGCCGTCAATACCTATTAGCGGACGAGGACGCCACTCAGGGTCGACGGAACGAACGGCTGCAGCGGACACCTTGCACCAGGTATAAGTGTAATTATTCTAGGGTACCTCCTACGGTACTTCCTACGAGTGCTCGTGGTGCCGCTAGCCCGTCTGCCGCAATTGGCTGCTGCAAATATAGCAGCAGCCGCTCTGCGAGAAAAGAGCGCCGGACACAGGAGAGAGAAGTTCGCGACCTGGTCGAAGTGGAGTTGGGGGAAGGAGGACGACGGTCGGCCTGCTGGATTGGGGAGCCCACGGGCAGGGAGGGGCATGCATGTGGCAGGGCAGGAAAAGGGAAAAATGCCCAGTCGGCGAGATTGGAAGTTGGCTCTGCGAGATGACCATCCCTGCTGCGGTCTGCTTCTCCCCCACAGCCCGGGGGCCCCCGTGAATTCGGTACTGGGCCCTTCCTGGGCCTTCCAGCGCTGGCTGGCTCGTTAGCTGGCCGTCCCGGCTCGGGTTCATTGAACGCGCCAAGGACGAACCGGCCCAGGCCTCCTCCCGGCGTACGGAAGACTGAGTCGTAGTTCGCTATTCGCATTCCCATCAATCTCCCTCCATTTCCCATTTGCGCCGAACCCATCAGCCTGGAGCCCACCCGCACGCAGCTGAGGCCGCGGTCTGGCCCCGGCTCGCGCTGGGCCGCTATCAGAGCGTTGCATGAAGGGTGGGTGCAGCCGGCTTGCAGGGGGCGAGGGGATCTGCTGGTTTAATTGACGAGAACTCGATTCTGCCAAGCTCTGCTCAGCTCGGTCAAGCGTCAGGGGGGCGCCGGGGAGGGGCACAGGGGGGCCACCGGGGATGATGGAAGGATAATATCAGGCTGTTTGGTCCTCTTTATTCCAAACCGATGACTGACGGGCATGTTCCATTGTAGTAGGTACGTAGGTAGTCCTCCGTATCTGCCACTGGAGTACCTGCCGTTGCACTGAGCAGGAAGCGGATTGTCTGCGCATGCACGTTGGGCCCTCTGGCGAGACGACCCTTCTCCGCACACTGCATGCAGCACGCACATACGTCCGTTGCTGCAGGTCTTGGATGAGGCTAGCTGGCTATGTTGTAGTTGGGCACTCCGCAGGGTTAGACAGCTGGAGCCCGCCGCGACTGGGCAGCCCAATATCCTCTATTCCCCTCCACCTTGCCACCGAACGTGCCCTTCGGACCGGCTGGGAGGCGGGCGACAACGTGGTCCTCGGTTCGACAATAGAGCCTTTTCCCTCCTGCAGTCTGCAGCTGGAGGAGCAGAGCACGCACTAATATTGCCTGCACTCATTCGGCCTGGACTCGTTGGTCTGTCCGGCCTTTCTTCCGCAAACGGAGCAATTTTCGCCGCCGCCGCTGCACCGCCTAGGTTCTCGGGTCAGGAGGTTCCCGTGCCCCCTCTCCCTCAATACTTGGTGCATAGATAGGAACCTACTGGGGAAGGACTGTATATAGGTACCTGCGTAGTCCAGACCACCACCTCCTCGATAAGGAAGGCTCTGCGCCCGCCGTGGCGTCAGGTGGCGTGGTCGGCGTACCGATCTAGCCGTACCCGTACCGCCTGTTCTGCAAACTTGGTAACCCGTCCCATGCTACAGCACGTGCAGTACGTTTCCTGTGCGATGTGTGCGCGGAACCAGTCTCGAGTTTTCTCTGGATTACGCCACGATGATGGCTCTGCTGGCCTAACAAGTTTCGTTCCACGGGCGGAGGTGATTTTTTTTTTTCGCGAATAGGAACGGGAAATCTTTTTTCGGGGTCGGACCGTATTACCAGGCTCGATGCCGACGTACGCGTCGTCGGGGACGAAGCGGCCTGTTCACGATTACGAGGGATGACATCCGCATGGGTACGAGCACGCACCACGGCTGTGGCTTGGCTCATCCTTCCTGCTTCCCCCCTCCCGCGTGCGTGCTCGTGGTGCTCTGCGCCCTGTAATCCGTAGTCGATCGGTCCCGTCGCCTCCTCAGCTCGGCCGAGAACCCCCGCTGATGCGCAACGTGGGCCTGGTATGGAAGGAGGGGGAGCCTCGCTCATATCGCCGGTGCATGAGATCCGGCTGCAGAGCACGCACGTCGCAGGTGCCGTGCGTCGTCTGTGCTCCTACTCCCTCTTTCCTATCCTAGGCGGGTAATGGCCACGGCCACCGAGATGTCTTCACCTTATTACTTCTAGTATAGGTTTCATGCTTCAGCTTGTCCGGGAAGTCCACCCATCGAATTGCTAATGTTGATTGTATGTGTGGCTTGGCTTCCGCCCTCGTATCGCGTCTATAGGAAAACGAGCCTGCTTGAGACACGGCATCTCAGTCCTCCTCCCTCTGCAGGCCCCGCCGGTTCCGGCCGAGCCTCTCGGAGAGATCCATGTCGCCGACCTTCCGGTGCAGCCCGGCCGTAAATGACCGACCGCCGTAGCGAGACTCTTTCGCACGCGCCTGCTCGTCGGCGGCGCGTTCCGCACGCTCGCGCTCCGCGATGCTGGCGAGACGGCTCTCCCGGACCTTGTCGAGATCCGCCGCGTCTTCCTGCATAGCGGCTAACTTGCGCGCGCGCTCCTCCTCCTTCGCCTTGTCATCAGAGCCTCCGCGCTGTCTGTCCGCGTCCCTGTGCCGATCATCATTGTAGCGGGGTCGCTGGGACTGTCCATCATCTCGGTCCCGGCGCCGACGGCGATTGTCGTCGTCCCCGTCTCTCTTATCATTCCTCCCGCTCTCCCTCCCATCTTCGCGCTGGTCACGGGAATCCCGACCCCCGCCGCCTAGACGACGCTCGTCGCGCTCGTCCCGTCCGTCGCGCTCGTCCCGTCCGTTGCGACGGCTCACACCCCGCTCAGCCAAATGATCACGCCTCGACGTCTCCTCATCGCGGCTGCTTCGTCGGCGGTAGGAGTCTTTCGAGGGCCGGCTTTCGTTGTCCCTAGTTCCAGAGGGACGAACCCGTTGCGGGGATCTCGACAGTGACCGTCGATCTTTCCTGCCTCCGTCACGGCTGTCGTGGTATCTCCGGTGGCTGCGGGCCTCTCTCGCGTCGTCTTCCGAGCCATCGCGCCGCCTTCTCTCGCGAGAATCCGGTCGCCGTCGCGATCTCTCCTCGCCGTCGGAATGGTCGTGGTTCGGACTCCTCGATCGTTCCCGCGAATCGCGCCTGCGCCTCTTGCGCCTCCTCTCCTCTTCGTCCGAGATATCGTCGCGCTCGTCGTCGTGATATCGGTGACGGCGGTGGTGATGGCGGTGGTGGTGGCGCCTCTTCTTGGCTTCCTGCTTGGCCTCCTTCTCGCCGTCCGCTATGCCCAGGGACGAAAGTAACTGTCGCCTCTTGATGGGGTCGTTGAGCAGCGCTTGGTAGGATTCCTGCTCTTGTTTCTTGATGGCCAGGAGCGGGTCCTCCCGGATCTTGGCGGCGGTGTCGCGCGCAGTGTTGGCATTCTGCAGAGCCATGAAGCTCTCCTGCCCGGCCTGCTTCTCCAGCTTCTTATGCTCATCGCCCTTCAGAAGGGTGTCGATCCTCCGCTTGCCCAGCAGGAAGGCCTCGCTCTCCTCCGAGGGCATGCCCTGGTTTCCATCGGTCGGGCCATTGTAGATCCAGTCGACGCGATCGACGCGCTTGTGGCCGCCTGCGGCCTCGAGCTGCCGCGCGATCTCCTCTTCCTGCCGCTCCTTTCGGAGTTCCTCGATCCGCTCGGCCGTCCGCTTCCTCTCGGCTAGGGCAGAGGCTTCAGCCTCCCACACCTTCTTCTGGTTGCTGAGCGTCACGACGTGCCATGACTTCTTGACGTTGAGATCGCCGCCACCCATAGCTGCGGTTTGGTAGAGGATATGGAACGATGAGGATGGGTTGTAGGGACGCAACCTGTTGGTGTTTTCGCCCAAGTTAAGGCCGGGCCGAGGCGAGGCGAGGCGAGGCGAGGCGAGGCGAGGCGATGGGAGGTAATGGAGAAGCGCTGGTGGCAAGCTTCAAGGCACAGGAGGAAAGTAATTGAGGCGGCGGGGGACAGTGGTCCGTGCAAATTTAAAGTGGGTCAATGGAGAATATATGTGGGGATCAGGCTGGACGGGCTTAAAGCCTATGACATAGAACAAAAGGGACTTCCGAAAAAAAATTGAAGGAAAGATAGGAAATAAGAGAAAGTTGCGTTAAAATTGTCTCAAGAATATTAGAACTGGAAGATCCTTGCTGTGAAGAGGGCTCAAGAGTGTAATATCCGGCGAGGCTGTGTTACAACCTGACTGCAGAGACAGGGTGAGGTGGTGCTTGCTTGGAACAACAACAAGGGGGCAAGTCGGAGACAATCACAAGTTGTGGTTAATAGGGCGTGGTAGCTAGGGAACCGTGCTTGGGATTAACTGCTACAGAACTATCTATCCGGGATGAGTATATTGGTCTTCCTTTATGTCTTCTGGATCTGCCTCTTGATGCAGCGAGGACCAATAGCAGGGCCTCATTGTATCGTAGGCACATCTGCGAGGCTTCGCAGATGTTGTACCGAAATGCGTCGAAGTGCGTTGATGTTTCGTCGACGACCCGCCGAAACATCCCGGTTGAGAGTTCTGCCATGTACTTCCGCGGGGTAGCTCGTCATGTGACGGTCCAAGGACCGTAACACACGAGGCAAGACCCGCGATATAAGGATTTTATCTCTTAAAGATAAAATTCTCTCATGGGCCAGCGGCTCCCCAAACTCCCTATAAAATATCCTCCGGAATCTTCTTGATCTCCTTACTCTAATGATGCAATAACCCAGGCTCGTGGGGCCTGAAGGCAGGTTCGTCCTGTCCAAGACGACGACAACTTCGCTCTTACTCGACTTAAAGCTTACGCTCTCGAAGAATGGAAAGAAATCGAAGGACCCGGGTCTGTAAGCCGCCGTCTGGGTAATTTGAAGACCAAGGTAATTCGTATCAGTAGAAGTAAGCGTGGATTAACAACATAGGGGGTATCATAAGCTGCATGCACCTAGTTGGCCGAGAGGCTGGAGCTGTAACTCAGCCGACTTGGGCTAGCCTCGTGATAGGGGGCGCCTATATATTACGGCTCTTTCTGACATACCTAGATAGAAACTTGCATTTTTATGACAACAGCGTTAATGCCTATCACGCCATCCTAGACTACATTTTGAGTAGGCGGAAATGCCGAGACTCTCCCGGTACCTTAAAGCGCCCGGCAATTGCAGCAATCCTGAGGAATCGTCCTGGGCATTAGCACCATTGAAGCAGTCCCCACTACGGAAGCCAACGGGGCTACGGACTTCGTAATAGAGGGAAGGAAAGTGCGGCTAAAGAAAGGACCGCTAAATAATGGAACTGAGACTGCCCTGTATTACTGCCACATCCTACACATAGGTACCAATACGTGCTTACTGTTGATGTTGCTTCGGTATAGGGTGCGTTATGTATATCGTGTATTAGGTGCATATTTGGTCTTTACCGGTGCATCGCCGTGTTCTTGTGGATTACCGCACCTCATTTCAGCTACAGATCTGGTATAACTTACTTGTCCGGCGCACTGGATAGGCTTTATGGCGTGTGACGCATGGAGAAGCAGCCCGGACATAGACGTGGAGGCCCTTTGGATGAGACATAGAGGGTAATTGACTCGCGCGGTTGTCCGCTCTGTTCGGTTCCATTTCGGGCCGCTAGCAGGTCTGAAAACCAGCATCGTTGCGTTCACATCAACTCGGCTAACTAGGCGTCTAAGAGCCAAATACTGACTTGTGATGTGACTGTACCTGGGAGACTCGTTCTGCTGACACCACTAGAGATGTAGCGAAGCTATAATGGGAACATACGTGCACCCGAGGATGGATCCCGTGTTGAACATAAAATCGATTTATTGCTCAAGTGCAGTCTTTACGCTTACCTGGTAGGTGCCCGTGGTGACTACCACCAGTGGAGTAAGTCAACCCATCTTGTGGCAAGGGATTACAGAGGGATATGTATGTACCCCTAGTGAGTGGGAGTATGTGATAGAAATCTGGAAGCTTGTTTATGATTACCTGTAACTACTTACCTACCTATGGATCTTGAAGAAGTAACTACTATCATATACGTCAGGACGTACAAACCTGAGTACCCAGCCTTACTCCCAGCTAGCAAGTATTACACCCTGGTGAACCCGCATTCTCAACAGCTCCGTGCTTCCTGTCATAGATGGTCGTCTAGAAACGGATCAGCTCTGCCCACATGAACAGGCAGCTTGCCATTTAGATAGGTACCTACCTAAGCCTCGCTAGCAGGCGTCGTATTCTTTAACAAGTTTGCCTTCTGCCGCTGTCTCTACTTATGCTGTTTCTGTTTCGGCTTCTCCGCCTTTTCGTCCTTTTTTTCGTGCGTTCTTTTGTGTGGATATTAGTAAGGTGGCAAGGGGCGGGGATAGGGCTGTTAGCTAGTCTTTCGGAGAAGAGCCAAGTTGTAATTATCCGCCGTTTCGTGCCGAGCCCTTCGCCGCTAGGTGCAGCAACTCCGCAGAGTAAAAATCGAGTCGTTTCTGGTGCAGTGCAAACCCTCGGAAGGGCAGTTCAGTTAGCCGAGGAGCCTCATGAACGAAGGTTTGTAACACGAGATCACTTGACCGGACACCCAGCAGGTGTCGAGGATGGCAATGGCGGGGCTTTTGGAGAGTCCGTCTCAAAATGTGCAAGGATTTGATGTCGTGCTGGGCGTCGTGTCCTACGAGGACGATGTGGCGGCCGGCCGGAGTGCACGACTCGATGTAGACGAGCATGTCCATCTTTTCGATCGCTTCTGTCGTTTCAAAGCAAAAACTTCTCTATCGCCTTGGCGTAATACATGGAAGGGCCCGAGAAAAAGCTGTACGTTTGGATCAAGTCTTCTCCCTTAGTGGATAAAAGGGACACCTGGTGGAGATTCAAATTTGCTAGGCTGGTTTGGGAGTGGGACGGTGCATCATTTTGCGTAGGTATTGTTGATGTCCTTAAAGTCGATGGCGATAAGTAGAGCATTGAACCACTGTTTTTTGCATAGGCTGATTAATGGAAAGCCCGAAACGTCCGAGAAAGATCTGTAGGCAGTTTCTGATATTCTGGACTCTGGTGGGAGAGCGCGGCGAAGGCGAGCAGATGGGACAACTCCCGCTATCATGGAGATGCTGTGCTTTCGCTCTGTCCAGACAGTGGAGACCTCCGCTGGTGGTGACGTTGTGTAGAAAAGATGGCTGGTCATTTTTTCGTTGCTCGCCATTTACAAAAGGTTTGACCGGAGACATGCAGCTGGATAAGGTGACACCGGGAGTCTACGGGCTATTATATGCTTCTAGATTTGTGTATTTAACCCTCCCAACTGCAGAGAACACTCAGCCTTTCATCTACCTCTCTGGATTGGCGCCTGCTAAAGTAGGTGGCGTGGAAGTCCGGGGACCGAGAGGGTAAGATCTCACGATGAGGAAAGAGGATTACAAGTCAGACCCCAAGGGTATTAATAGTAAAACCACCTAGGTAGGTGCAAGTAGACTAGGAATACCAACTGGCTAGCAGAGTGAAATGAAATAAATAAATAAAAGAGAAAAGAGAAAAAAAAGGAAAAAAAAACAGAGGTGGCATTCTCCGTGCCTATATTAACCGTGAAGCGGTGAAAAAGAGCGGCATCAAACGTACCTAACTCTTTAGACATCTATTAGGAGAATTTCAGGCCTTGACCCCTCTGAAGCTGGAAAAAGCGTCGACGCTGGTCTGGGCCTATAGAGACAAGAACACGTAAGTCATCAATGAGGAATGGACCGAAGCTCTTAAGCCACTGTCGGTATGCCGTTGGAGAGGTGATTTAGGGTGGTGGAAGTTCTGAAACAGTCACGAGCCTAACAACTTTGGGAGGAAGGGCCATCACCCCGGTCAAAGTTCTTCGGATAAGAGACCTCATGCACTTTTCCAGAGAAGAGTCTCTTGGAACCAGGAGAGGAACGGCCGAGAAGGGAGTCAATGGGCTTGGAGATGGACGTTGGGGAGGACGGTTTTTACACCCAAGTATTCGCCCTAATACTTGACTCCTTGGTCCGTGATAAGTATCAATAAAAATGGGAATACGAGGCTGCTGATGCGCGTTGCCAAGTTCATGCCCTCGGGATTCCATTCCTGAGGGCAAATTACTCAATAGCTAACTAGGCTGGAAGCTGATTCTAATTCTACATTGCAGTTGTAGATGAGGTGATTATTAGCCTCTTGACTTTCAGTTGATAGATGCATCAACTCAGGGGGCGTTGCGTGTCTGATGAGCCACCCCATTGACAGCTTGCTTAGCACCATCGTGGAAGACAGAGCGTCCATTTTTTTCATGATGCTATCTGCCTCGCAGCATCTATAGCGCAAAGTGTGGAGTGAAGAGGGCGAGCAGCGCGAATAGTAGGCCAAGGACGAGCGGCGGAGACTCCTCAGCAAGACCTAGACAAAGGCCCCCGCCGAGGCAGAAGTCTCACCCCGGCTCGACAAGGTCGCGCAATGCCGAGGCCTTTACGCCGATGACGTTCCGTCTTGACCATCCTGGCTATCTTGGCTGGGCTTTGCCATGAGTTTCTGCTTGACGCCGCAGTCTGGCGTATGCTTTAGTTGAGACGCCAATTGCGGCTGCTGATCTTCTTGCATGTTGCCTTTCCAGATTTGTTGCCATCGTTCTTGGCTTTGGAGTCCTTTTTATATCTTCTTTCTCGTCGGGCCCGTCGGTCTCGCCCCCTTTTGCAACGGGGCGATAGTGCTACATTAACTTTGTCCCGCCGATCTCGACATCGATGGCAGCCCCTCGCGCGCGGGAAGTGGACTGAGACGAGATCGCGCTATCAAAGCGCAGCGGAGTTGCAGTTGCTGAGAAAAGAGAAACGGACGCGCACGTCGCTCTTGCTTTTATGTACCCCTAGCAATTACCAGCTTCCGGCTGGCAGTAGTGGTGCGGACTGGCTGACTGGCCGGCTGGCTGCCGGAATAGGGGGCGACTTTGAAGTTGTGAAGTGGCCTTGGCGAGGGGAGGAGGTGCAGGTAGTAATAACAGCGTACCAAAATCATCCACTCACACCCACACCCACGCCAACGCCACTACCCCCCAGCGCCAACAGGCCGCCGCCCAGCCCATCCAGGAAATCGAGCCCCCTAAACCCGTCCTCGACGAACCAGGCGCGGCCTCGTTCGGGCGTGTAAAGCGCGTCGCACGCACCGCCCACGACCAGCAGGCCTGGCGGGCGGCTGCCCTCCTGCTCGATGGCTAGGGCTACGTGCGCGAGCGTAGTGCGGATGACTTTCTGGTCCGGGCAGCTTGCGCGCTCGATAACGGCGCAGGGCGTCGTCGCCGGCCAGAGGTGTCGTCTCAGTAGGTGGCGGTCTCCATCCTTTGCGGTTTGCTTCTTGTCCTCCTCCTCCTCATCCGCAGTGTACCCCGTCAGCTCGGCCACCAACGCGGCGATACGGTGCAGTGCCATGAGAAAAACCGCAGTGCGAGCCGGCCGGAACCCGGGAGGCGCGGGCGGCTTGCCCTTCTTGCCCGTACCGGTGCATATAAGGATCTGGTCGGCGACGTCGCGCTGCGTGGGAGGGATGCCTGCGAAGAGCGGTGCGCTGAGGGCGCTGGTGATGCCCGGGAGGACGACAAGGTCCCCCCCGCTGCTGCTGGACGAGGACGAGCGGCCGAACCCTGCATCGCGGAAATAGGTGACCTCCTCGCCGCCGCGGCCGTACACGAAGGGATCTCCCTGCTTCAGCCGCAGGACGGTCTTGCCCGCCTGTGCGGCGCTCAAGGCCTGCGCGAGGAGCTCCTCCTGCGCGGCGTCGGCGTTGCCCGGGAACTTACGCGCAATACGCACCTCCGTGCGTCTCGGGATGAGGTCCAGAACGCCCTGAGGCACGAGCTTGTCGGCCAAGATGAGGTCGGCGGCTTGGATGGCCGCGTAGGTTGCGCGCGTGAGGAGGTCGGGGTGGCCCGGGCCGGCGCCGGCGAGGATGATGCGGCCGTGAGGGGTAGGGTTGGCGGAGGGGGAGTATCCGGGGCTTATCCTTCTGGATATGTCGCTGTCGCTGCCGTTGTTGCTCTGGCTGATACCGTTGGGGGCGTATTGGTGCTGGTGGTGATAAGACTTGAGAACCTCCTCGACTTCGGCGTCTGTCGTGGCCGCGAGACGCTTCAGGGGCCAGTACTCGCATACTTGGGCCAACCAGCGCATGCGCCGGCTTTTGGAAGTGGCTGCGGCTTCTGCTGCTTTGGTCGCTTCTTTTGTTGCTGCTGCTACCGCTGTTGCCGACGCTGCTGCCTTGGGGGGCCCGTCAGAGGCGGAGCGAGAGTCGGCGTCGGGGTTGATCACGAGACGGTTGAAGCTCGCGGTCTGGTCGTACGAGTCGTCCACGGAATCGTCGACCAGCCCGTCTACCTCCTCTTCCTCCTCGTCCTGCTGCTGCTGCTGCTGCTGCTCCTGCTCCTCCCGCTCTGCCGCCACCCGATGTTGGCAAGTATGGCCGTGGCTGCTCTTCCCAGCGCTGTCCCTTCCCCTGTCCTCCTGGATGATGCGCCTCCGCGCCCCACCCAGCCGGGCACAGGCAGCGCCCAGACCAGAGGGCAAGGCGGCGGCGACCTCACGGCGGATGCGCGAGGCGAGCTTGCAGCCGTGGCCATTGGTGGTGACGCCGATCTGCAGCGGGCCGTCGACGTGCACGGACAGGAGCGAGAAGCTGCATAGCCGTGGCGCGTCCACGACGTTGACGGGGATGCGGTGGCGCCGGCACACCTCCGAGATGTGCTGGGCTTCGGGCCGCCCACCGGGCGTGGTCACAAACACGGCGTCTACGACCCCGTCCACCTCGGCGCGGCCCAGCGCGAAGAGGTGCGTGTCGGCGAACGGCGCGCGCAGCCAGCGGACCTCGCCGTCGTCGATGCGCTTCTGCAGGGCGTAGTGCAGGCCGCTGTCGGCCTCGTCTCCCGCCTCCGGCTCCGGGGCGATCAGGATGGGCGTGGCGCCGGCGGCCAGGCTCTGCGAGCAGCGCGCGGCGGCCAGCGGGTTGGTGCCCACGACTAGGTGGATGTGCGACCGGCAGTCCGTCGCCGTCAGGAGCGACGTCCGGTACGTTGGTGCTGCTGCTGCCATCCCGGAAAAGGAGGGGGGGGGAGAAGATGGAGGGGGAGAAAAAGATGGAGGGGGAGAAGAAGATGGAGGGGAAGGAGCCTGGAGAGGTTGAAGAAGGTATCGGAGTCCGCACGAGATATATAGGTGCTGTTTCCTTGTGCTCGTTTCGCACGCCTCGCCTATCTCGCCTGTCTCGACTATCTCGCCTGTCTTGTCTGTCTTGTCCGATGTCGTCCTCTTTGAGACCAGCCCAGGAGGCCGAATTTTCTCCCCTGGGTTCGCCTCTTGACACTTTTTAGCCTCTGACGCCATTTCGCAGCGCCGGGTTCCTGGGTCTTATCGGGCCAATGGCGTGTAAGCATTGCAAATCCCGCGGACATCGCAGCGCCACAGCGCCACCGACAGCCGGAGATGTCCTGTTTGTTTGCGCAATTCCGCAATCACATCTTTTCGTCGGCTACCGGCTTACGTACAGGCACCTGTTTGCAAGGTACGTGCGGATATGTCCGAGCACGTTTTCTCGCTATAGGAAAACAGTACACGCTTCATCCCCTGCAATACCTGATCACTGGCCTTTTGCCTATCTACATACCTACCTGGCCTAGGAAGGTAGGTACCAGAGGTGCGCAGTGGCTAGAGAGGAGTGTAAGGCAGCTGGCAGGCAGCTGCCGTGGAGGGGCCCCTTCAGGGCCTCTAGAAGCCAGCCAGAAACAGCTGTCAGCCAGCTGTATCTGCAGCTTAATCAGTCTTAAAGTGGGCTGCAGCTGTTTGGGTGGGTTCTGCGGTTGGATGCGATTGATTTGACGCACGAGGGGGGTGGGTTTATTGGTGCTACCCACGTAGGTATGAAAGGTGGGTTCTCTGGGCTATATAGGGCTGAGCTCGGACAGCAAGACTGGGCCCCGAGGCCGCTTGCTAAAAAGTCACCGAGCCCTGGCACCAATTCAGGACGATCCAGCGTTCAGGGAGAAAAAGGGCTACGATCTGCCCCGGGCTGCCGACCGATCAGTGCCGGGAGCAAGTGCAGAAGCAATGACAGCAACCAGGTAGAGTTCCAGAAGGCATGTATCTTACCAGAAGGCATGTATCTTACCAGAAGGCATGTATCTTACCAGAAGGTATGTATCTTACTAGAAGGTATGTAACTTACAAGTAGGTATGTATCTACTAGAAGGTACCTATATTACCAAGGGGTATCTATCTTACCAGAAGGTGCTTATCTTACTAGAAGGTGCCCATCTTCACCATCCGGAGAATAATACCCAGGTACCTTACGTAGAGACGTACCAACTCGTAGTTGGGCCATCCAAAATCTGACTCGTTATTGATGAGGCAAGTATTTCCATGATATTAATGAGTTGCAATTGTACTTGTTAGCTACATGTCATTTTGCTGATAACCAAAAATTGAAATCCGCTAGCAAGATCCCATAGCCTTGTATATCTTAAACGCCGTTGCCTGCGCCGTTATCCGTGCAATAGACCCGCCACCCAGGTACCCCCGCTTGCTGGTCGAGGCCGCTGGCTGCCCTCTTCATAGGCTTTTACTGAGGCGGAAGGTAATCCATAAGAAACTCCATTGCGGAATTGTGCAATGTGGCGGTCCTTGCGATGCCATCCCCTGCGGTTGCGCCCTCCCCTATGGCAGCGCTCCCTATGGCAGCGCTCTCTATTACGGCGTCGATCCCCGCGCCAGAACTCTCAGCGCCAGCGTTCCCTGCGGCGCTCCCTACAGCGCCGTTCGCCGCCCCGATGGCCTGCGGCACGATTCGCAGAGCGCGCGCGACGATTTGCGCAGAATCTGGGTCGAGCAGGACGACACTGGCGTGGAAAGTTTGCCGGTGCGCGTATTCCAGCTCTTTGCTCATGAAGGACCGGAGAGATCGCTGGTACGCTATGACGAGGAACAGCCAGGTTCTGGTAATGGTTGCTGCGGGCCGGGCCGAGGCTCTGCTGGCGGAAATGCGCCTTAAGCTCGGCGGCCACTTGAGCCTGGGTGCCGATCACCTTCACGACACCCAGGTCCTGGGCGGGAGGATGAACAGGGAAGACGCCCTCTGCTTCCGGGAATGGCATGCAAGGATGACACCGAGGGATGGGAAGAAGGCGACCGACCGTTGAGGGCGATAAAGAGACTGACGGCGGATTCGGGCACCTCCGAGTCCTCACCGTCCCAGACGCCGCTGAGGCGGGACGAAGATCTAGATGCAGCTGGGCCGGTGCGGCTCCGGGATGGCAATTATGCGAGGAGAAAGAAAAAAGGGAGTTGGTAGCGACTTCTTTTTGGGGGGGGGGGGCAAAGTAATTACGGCTCGCAGCGAAGGGCACGTACCGTGGCTTCATGTAGAGAATCCCCTTCAGAGTCTCAGAGTCTCCATGGTGGTGCACACTGCGAAGCCAATGTCCTGCGTTTGCGGCTATCCTCCCCGGAGGTATACGGCCCAGCTGCCCGTGAAGGCGAAGGGGATGGTGTAGAACTGAAAGAGGCCGGACATTCTCTTGGCGACGAGGATCGTCTTGTCGCTCGGCGCTATGTGCGACTTCTTGTACCTTCTTGTACGGAGCGCCGAAGCGAACATGGTCGCAGATTTCGGCCTTGATCGACTGCTGGGTGGCTGGGGCGGGTCTCTGGCTCGGCAGCATATTGTATCTCCTCGAGGGCAGGCAAGAAGGAACGGGAGAGAAGAAAGGGGAAGGAAGGCCGATGAGCTTCCTAGCTGCTTCCGTGCTTCTGAGAACAGTGATGACCCTGTGGGATAAGCAGATAGCGAAGATGGCTCGTTGTGTATTAATAAATGTAAGAATAAAAATAAATCTAGGATGAACCGGGTATGACTAATGGGCGTGATCAAGAGGACGTGGAGAAAGTAACGTAGGCAAGTCCATGAAGTAGTGCCCTTCCATCGTAGGCGCTTATGCAAGCCTGTGAGCGATGATATAGAAACGAAGAACAAAGAGGTTCATGTCCAGGAACTGGGCCATCTGGAAGGGCTTACGTAGGTATAGAAGTAGGGCAGCCTGGTATGGACTGCGTGTAAGTGCAAGACAGCAGGCGAACTACCAATGCCGTCAGGTTACCCAGACAGTGCTTATGACGCGGGTATGTTGACGAAGCGATCGCCGACTTCACCTTCGTGGTCCTTGCGAAGGATGCGCTATTCCCCTCTTACGTTCCTCGAGGACTTAAATAAAGAGGCCCCGAGGCGTGGAACCGTGGCCTCAGTCCCGCTGACCCTCGCCATACGTAGAGGAACTTGGGGGATGCGAGCGGTAAGGGCACCCATAAGTACTATCACTCTTTCCCTCGGGCGGACGCGGAGGCGCTTCTCCAGGCCTCTCCGCCCCAAGGAGTTAGCGGAGCATGCGCAAATTGTTCCGGTTGGACGGCTGTCTACATGTACCTACACTAACCTTCCTCTGCCGACCCATCCCCCTGGGAGGCCCCACGGACACCGCCACGGGCACCCATTAGTCTGAGGCCGTCATCGCGGTATCGAGATTATGAATGTCTACGCAGGATTGCTGTTTTCGAGCACACGCTATTTCACGAAGAAGCTAAGACGTTGCCAGCGTTGACGCCGAGATCGGAGTCCCGCAGGATCCCGGTAGAATTATGCCTGCGTGCAGAGTGCTGCTCTTGCTGTCTCCTTGTCTGCGAAGCTTCGAGGAAGTTGCATTTTTATTCTCCGAGGGTTTTTACGATGATTAGCTTGGATTAGAGAATCCGCTTAGCCCAATGCAGAAGAAGCAATACACGTGAGAAGCTATCTTGTGTGAGCAGTGGTCCTGTGGTGCTGAAGTGGGGACTGTCATCAGTAGCCCAGCCTTTTCCGGGGCCCAGTCCTTGGTACTTTGCTTAGTTCCCTGCAGGTACCGAGTCGACTTCCATCTCCCTGCCTTCTCGTGCTTGACGAGATCGAGGCGATCGAGGTCTGAAAGCCGACGCTTCGGTGTTTGTGAAGACGAAGGGCCCACCGCCTAGCTCACGCCCTTTCAGCATTGGGTATTGATTAAATACCAACATAATACGTGGTAATGCTACTTCGGAGCGGTGAAAGTTCATGCAGCAAGGTAGGGTCTGGAACTCTAGCTAGACCCGGCCGTCGTATAGAGGGAAGGGAAACACTAATGGGCCGGGCATGAGGACGTGTGGCCTCTCTGTCCTTCCCCCTTCCCTCGTCCCTTTCCCCCCTCCCCCTTCCCTCGTCGTAGGTGTCGATGACGTTCTCTGGGTGTGCACGTAGAACTTGGGCTAAGCAAGGCTGCGAGTAATATTAGTATCGTTCCGCAGTTACCGGTGGGGCGTATTATCAAGACACCCAGAGCACTGGAGTCATTGATCCCTGCAGGCAGCGGAGTTCGTTCGCTCTCCACGCGAACGAGCGAACTCGCTCCTGCGGTAATCTTGTAGGCGGCTATTATTTAAGACGGAGATCTACGAGATTTATCCGCGTTCACCCGCGAATGGCGGACGAAATCACCAAACGGCCCGAAGCGATTGGGAGGTTTTAAGACTTGTCCTCTGTTATGAATATCCGTCCGACGTTGCGGTGCTACTGTAAGTTCCTGCTCGGTTACCCACTGCTTTCAAATACGAGGGCAGTCTACCTCTAGGTATCGGGAACTCTCGGCTTCAATCCTAGGAAACGGGAACTTGCACTGCCGCTAATGCCACCACGGCGGGCTAGCGGCCAGTCAGCATTGCGCGATCTAGCGCTCTATAAACAGGGCCTGTCTTACTTATATTTTACGAGGAAAGAAAAGCCCAAGGAGAGGAGGGCCAGCAGCCCCCAAAAGTACCTTACCTTAGAGGCGGTAGGGTAGGTAGTGCCTGCTCATTACTGCCCCGAGGAGCACTATAACGGAAGACTACTAGCACATGAAGAGGGCGGCTAGCCGCCTCAACTGCAAACCATCAGTCACGGAGGAAAGCTATGAGATCTTGCGGGCGGTTTTCTTCTTCATTTTTTTCAGTAAAATAGATAATAACAATTAATATACTCACAAATCCTTATGAAATGAAAATAACCCATCGAGAATGAGTCAAACCAAAATAGACCGATTACTTCTTCGAAACCAACCGCTTTTCCTCCCGGGCTTACTGCAACTACCTACCCCCGGCGAGTCAGAGCCAGCGGGTTGTTGGGATTCGATTACGAACGCGATTAGGCGAGGAAATAAGGACTACCCAAGTACATAGGTACCTCGGGAGGACCACCTAGGCAAGACGGGCGTCGTCGAGGTGCTTCCTAAGCCAGCTTCGGGGCAGATACGACCTTGTAAGCCAGCCAACGGAGCTTGAGCGCGTCTGGCCTTTCTTGCTTTGTTGCGTGCAGGACAGCCCCGATCTCCGCCGACTGTCTGCATCTTCCATTGTTAGGTACGGTCCAGTTTAAGAGCAGCGTAGTGTTGAGTTCACCACTGCCCGATCCGAAAGAGAAGCTCATCAGCCATCAGATCGTTAGAGCACCTCAATTCGACCTTATCCTCTCCATATACGGGTAGAGCAGATGTGTGCTATGTAAGCTCTTCTTACCTCTTCTTACCTGTACTTCATACGGCTGCGATACTAAGTAAGGTACTACCTTGGGATGTAGGCACCAACCTAGGTAGGTACAAGCAGGTGACTCACAGAGCAGCAGGGGCCGTAGAGGGCAAGCGTGTTGTAAGATGTAGTAATAAGTACGCATACGAAAGTCGTTATTCGTTATTTGTAATTCCCCTTTTCTTTCGGTCCGTTCATCGCGCAACAGGAGTGGCGCGGCGGTTTGGGACTGCAGTGGCTGTGCCTTACCCTCTGATTACGGCCAGCGATAGGTTGGTAACTTGGGCAACACGCCAGTTTATGAGTCTTCCGCTCGGCGTGACGAGGCAACTCGCTAGTCTGTTAGCCTTCCACTCGGCGAGGTGAGGCAGCTCGCCAGCTTGCTCGCCTTCTACGAGGCGAGTCAGAGCGAGGCGAGGCGGCCTGCGGCCCAATAAGAAGCCGCTGCCGCTGCTGCTGGAACGTGGGGGTGGCAGCTGCCGTACTCCAGTGCTCCCTTGCCAAGTTCTCGCCACTTTGGCTGCTGGCTGCCTCCGCGATGGCCCGGAATGTAGGGATGACTAATAAAATCCCGCCTCCCTACGAGTCCGTGCGGTGCTGCGTTCGCGATTACCTGCTATACATATATGCCTGCCTTTTCCGGACACGAAATTGACTGGGTGCCTCTCCGATTGAAAATGTAGCATCTTCTTTCCTCCGACTCCCTACCTACCCTGTGATCAGCACTGAGCACTGCTGGACCATGTGGCTCGTCAACGCCAGGACGCTAGCGCTGAAGGTGTTCTATAACTACGAAGACGCGCCGCCCTACGCGGTGCTGTCGCACACCTGGTCTGCAGAAGAGCTCACGTTCCGCGACCTCGAGAAAGACGGCGCCGCGGCTGCTTCTCCCGACAATGCCCTCGCCGGAGCCGGCGCCGGCGCCGGCTGGGCCAAGCTGCGGCACGCGTGCGCCCTCGCGCTGGAGCACGGCCTCTCCTTCGTGTGGATCGACAGCTGCTGCATTGACCAGAGGAGCTCCGTCGAGCTGAGCGAGGCCTTCAACGCCATGTTCTCCTGGTTCCGTGCCGCGGCCGTCTGCTTCGTCTACCTGTCCGACGTCTTCAGTCCGGGCCCCGGCGGGCAGCCCTTCGACGCCGAAATCTTCGCCCATTCGCGCTGGTTCACGAGAGGGTGGACGCTGCAGGAACTCATCGCGCCCCCGCAACTACGCTTCTACGCGGCGAACTGGGCCTACCTCGGCACGCGCGCAGACCACCTATACGCCATCGCGGCCATCACGGGCGTCGACCCCTTCGTGTTAACCGGCGGGGATCTCCACCGCGTGCGCGTAGCCCGGCGGCTGTCCTGGGCCGCGAACCGCTGGACCACGCGGTCGGAGGACCAGGCCTACTGCCTGATGGGCCTGTTTGGGGTGCACATGCCCGTGCTGTACGGGGAAGGGGGGGAGCACGCATTTTTGCGGCTGCAGCAGGAGATTTTGCACGAGACGGGTGACCTATCGCTGTTCGCCTGGCAGGAGGAGGGCGATAGTATCTGGAAGGAGGAGGCCTTCGCCTGGGTGCTTGACAGCGAGGCCAATACGCCGCGCAACGCGGCGAGGATTAGGGACGCGCTCGCTAAGAATCCGCACTGCTTCGCGCGGTGTGCGGGCATGTTCCCGCCGCTTCCGGTCGGAGCAGCAGTGCCAGTGCCACCGGCAGAAGAGGACGGTGGTGATGACGCGGGGGATGCTTCGGACAGCGAGTCCGCGTGGGACCTCGCCTCGACGGCGTCCACGCTGGTGCAGAGCGCCGAGTCTGGCCCGGAGAGCTCGGCACTGGGAGAGGCCGTCTCTTTCCTCGCCGGCGACCGGGACCTGGCGCCGCTCTTCCGCGCGGCTGTCGAGCGGCGAGGCGTCGGGCTCGACAGGTTCCGGCGCAGGCTGGCGGGCATCCTGCGGAGCCTCGCGATCGAACTGGGACTGGAGGCGCAGAACGGAGAGGAGAGGACCGCGGCGGCGTTTCTTAGGCGCTATCGTCTTCTCATCGCCTCGGCCGTCGCCGCCGGTGTTGCCCACTCGAGCCTCAAACCTGTAGAGCTGGTCCAGGTAGGAGCCGATCCAGATCCGAAAGGAAGCGGAGCAGGTCTAGAGGACGCGATGGCCGACTTTCTTGCCGACGATGAGGGTGCTCTGGATATGGAGGATGGCGAAGAAGTGGGAGAAGAAGAATCACGAAAAAAAAGAGACGAGGCTGGCGATGGCGAGGACGAGAATGAGGAGGATAAATTACTCTTCGACTCTCCCGAGGGGGCTGACGGCGTCGAGTTCTACCCGCTCAAGGACTTCATCCGTTCCAGCATGGCCTTCCAGCACATGGCTGCGCGGCTCACCGATCTAGCCTTCCCGTCCTTTCGTTCGGAAGCGAGCGAGTTCGCCGAGAAGCTCCTGCGGTTGAGATGTAAAGACAGCGGCTCGGACGCCCAAGATGATCCCGCTGCGGTCGAATACTGGCGCGCCATGGCGTCTCGGATGCGTCTGGTGGTCTCAGAGCTCGTGTTCTCGCGGCCGGACAGCCTGCTGATCCAGGAGCACACCGAGCCTTCCGCGATCGGGAAGTTTCAAACCCATCTGGAGAGGCTGACGGGCGAAGAATGGGACTGGTGGCCCCTGAGACCCCCGGACGTCGCGTTGGGGGCAGGGGAAGCGAGACTGGGATGGACTTGCGTGCGTTGTGCCCCTCTTCCGTTTCCTCCTGCTATGTCTGCATCTGGAATGCCCGTGCCGAATATCCATAGGTCGGTACACAGCAAATGACCAATCTAACTCTAACTTTGATTTTGTTGACTTTCTAGACGTGCGGCGATGCCCGATGGGAGGCCGTGCCCCGGGAATTCGCGCAACGACTCTGCTCGCTCATCAGAAAATTCCCCCTATCGCACGACGCCGCAGCGCAGGCGCCCTCGTCGAGTGATAATATGCTGGAAAACACGACCAAGCCGGGCGAGATTTCGTCGGGTAGTCTGAGAGACCAGGTACTGCCGGCCTCCGCATCCACCTCCGCTCCTAAGCCTCCCACCCGGACCCCGAGTCGGCAGCCGGCCCCATCGGCCCCCGAACAACAACCGGCAGCTTCTTCGAGGAGTTTCCGCGGACCTGGTCAAGGGACGGCAGCGCCGACACAAGCGCGATTCATATTCGTCGTCGCCAATTTCGGCCAGGACGCTATGGACGAGATTTCGTCCCTGCATCTCGACACCGCCGAGTTCGGCTCGGAGTTGCGGCTGGCTTACTTGCGGCTGAAGGGATTCTGGCGCTCGTGGCTGTCCCCCTATCGGTTCTCTCACTGTGATTTCGGCAGAGTAAGCATCCCTGGATGTTCGGCGATCATCAGGTCGACTGCCGAATAGTATGGAGTACTGACTGCACATACCCTCCCTCTAAAGTTCGAAAAGTACTGCCGTGACGGCTATGCCTACCGCGGCTACGGCCTGCCCGACCTCAAGCTGAGGCATTACTACTACGCCCCGACGCCTCTCGACCCGCCCATCACGCGCGAGGAGTTCCGGCACCTCTACCGCTGGGCCGCGGCCCGGAACCGGGGCCGGAGCCCGCGCGCCCTCCTCGCCCGCGCGGGCTGGGGCGTGTTCTTATCCTTCTGCCCGAGCTGGACCCGGGCCCGGGCCGGAACCCAGACCTCGACCCCGGCCCCGCCGACGCTGCCGCTCCACAACGCCGATCTGGACCGGGCCACGGACGCGGACTCGTCGCCCACGGACACGGTGGATCGCATCCCGCAGCGCTTCTGGAACTTCAACAAGCGGCGTAACGAGCGGGAGGACTTCTGGGGCCTGTACGTGCGCGAGCGGCGCTCAGCGCTCGGCACGGCCGTGTA
This sequence comes from Barbatosphaeria neglecta, assembly GCA_022813145.1. NCBI lineage: Eukaryota > Fungi > Ascomycota > Sordariomycetes > Barbatosphaeriales > Barbatosphaeriaceae > Barbatosphaeria > Barbatosphaeria neglecta. Next base: position 2,242 of record JAKLNC010000285.1, on the reverse strand, counting down.
CATGCTGCTCTGCCTCTCTCCTTTCGTGGCCTTCTGCTTCCTGTACCGCTTCGGCGTCGTCGGCGGCGACATCCAGGACGCCACTACTCCGCTGGCTCTCTCGCTCACCGCTCTGGGCTTGTATCTCTCCTCGATGGTCAGGCAGGACCCGGCAGTAGCCTGAAACGAAGTACGTACCTGTAATTAGTAATGAGAATGGGACAATCCACTCTGAGAGAGGATTGTTTGCTTTTTTGGGTATTAGGTCTCCGCTGCACTGCGCTGCACTGCGCTGCACCACGGTGACTGCTGCACTGCTGCACTGCTGCACGTATATCCGAAAAGAGGTAGATTTCGCGCGGTGGCGAGTTAGTATTACACCCAACCCTCCTCCTGATCCTACGTCCCCGTCCCCATTCCGATGGATTCCTACGGCGCCACGAGGAGGATGGAGCCGGAGCCGGAGCCGCATCGGAAAAAGACTGCGCAGTGGATCTTTTCTTTTTTTCGTTTCTTGTTTTTCTTGTACATCCTCCCCCCCCTTTTCTACCTATGTATGGTTGAAGCGGCAGGTAGCGACCGGAGCGACTGACTAGACCGACTGGAGGTGGGTGGAGCGCGAGGAGGGAGACAGACGTCTCTTTATTTGGTCAAGGACGTACGTACACTAAGGTAGGTAGATACCTAGAGGAGGTAGCATTGGCCCTCCTCCGATCCAAAGGTACAAGCTTCCTACCTTTGTTACTTGTCGGCTTGTATGCCTGTACGTGCATGCATGCACATGCCGTATGAGGAGATGCGATGCGCGGCGCTGGGCTGGGCTGGGCTGGGCTGTTCGTCCGACGAAAAAAAACAACCAGTCGCGGCCTCCTTTTTTTTTTTCAGTATCAACCGACGTAGCCGCGGCCGGCAAGAAGATAAAAGCGAGTACAGTAATTGCAGGACAGCGAAGAACGACTTGGACGCAAACACGAAGCAGATATGCACATTTGTGTGTGTGCGCTTGAAGCGAAGGCACTAAAGCATGTAGCTAAACCGTACGGAGCACTTCTTATGTGGATAACATCGGCTGCAAGCGACCACGAGCACCACGGGCATCTACCTATTAATAACATGGAGGTGTCTGGCCGCTGCTGAGCGAATAGGATTGGAAGCAAACTTACCGCGAGCGAGTTGCAAGAGCAAGCGTGAGAAGCTCGGTATATGGTGAAGGTAGGTTCGAAAAACGCAGGTGTCTATGCAGGTACCTACTAGGTACGTAAGTAGGCACGTAGGTACGTAGGTATCTTACCAGCCGTGCTAGCGTCGGGCTTTGATCCTGCGGACTTGACATCCAGGTTGTTGTTTATCATAATCCGAATACAAGCAGCTGCTAGCGGCAGTCGCATTTGACTAAAGCTCCGTCCCCTCGACGTAATACCGTTCGGCGTCGGGGCAAACTCGGTTGCCAAATTCGGAAAAGGCAGCCCCATCAGACATCGCCTCAACTCAAAATGCTCGGCTTTGTTGGCTGGCGTGCTTCGTAGGACTTGGTCGGTTTGATGCGGTCACCGATGCACTAGACAATTTCTAGATGGTATAAATGCCCCCCTCCTGGTCCACTTCCCAGCCTGTCCTTCCACACCTCCCCCCCCGGCCAGACCGCTAGTTAGGCAGGTACCTGAATCTCCAGGTGTGCTGGGATGATCCCAGTATGGCCAGGGGGTGGGGAGCTGAGAAGACGGTCAGAACAGCAGCAGGTACTTCTCTAGCCATGGCAAGCCGAAAAGAAAAAGAAGAGAAATAAAAAGACGTGCAGCCGACACCGACCTGCTGACCCTGGACACACGCAACTGTCTGTACGAAAGCGCCGCACGGCGCAGCAAGGATGGGGGTACAGCCAGGCTGTAAGAAGACTGTCTGTAGTGGGCAAGTCGTGAGCACTCACCCACCCATGGAGAGACTCGTAAGTGTAAAAACGTATCAGCGGACGAGGCGGCGGCTGACATCGACCCCATCATCGCCTGGACGGGCAATGAATGCGCAACCCGCAGGTCCGCAATGAGCAGCGGCGCAGCGCGCCTCGCTAGCGAGACAAAAACATCGCAAAAAAATTCCCAATCGGTCCCCGGGGTGGTCCGGTCCAGGCGGGCGGAAACAATGAAGTCAGTTCTCATTTTCCGGGCAGTCCTTGGGCTGGGTGGCGGTCCGGGGGGGGGGGGGGGGGGGGGGGGGGGGGGGGGGGGGGGGGGGGGGGGGGGGGGGGGGGGGGGGGGGGGGGGGG
>JAKLNC010000284.1:0-28783 GCA_022813145.1 Barbatosphaeria neglecta | reverse complement strand
CCCCCCCCCCCCCCCCCCCGCCCGCCCCCCCCCCCCCCCCGCCCCCCCCCCCCCCCCCCCCCCCCCCCCCCCGCGCCCCCCCCCCCCCCGGGGGGGGGCCCCCCCCCCCCCCCCCGCGACCCGTACGTATCGATCGGGCATCTTTAAGGCGGCGTCGGCGCTTATTCTGTTAAGGCGGCTACGGAGAGGGACGCAAGGGGCGCGAAACGGCCAGGAAGACAGGTCGCTACATCCAACTTACCGAAGTGCGAATGACAATCAGATGCTTATACTTCCCGAGAGGCTCTGTTCCTGCTGATGACTTGCTGGCCCTTGCTGCGATTCCCTCGCCCTGTCTCCATGCCCCCGGACTAGATTGCGCGATCGCGCGATTGCGTCACTTCTGCCCTCTCGTCGGGTGCAAAGCACTTATCGACCAGCCGGACCGCTTCCTCCCTCTGCTGACCAGATCGAGATGAGGGAGACAGACACGAGCGCCAGGCCAGGCTCCAATAAGCCCTCGGGCTGCCGATCGGGCGCCACATGCAATGCAGGACTCAGCCCGTGAGGGGTTCTCTCTGTCTCTGACCGCCCTTCCCCTGCAGACTAGGCAATGACGGCTCAGATGGGTACATACCTGGGTACGTACCCAGGTGGGTGCAGTAATCACAGCCGGCATGCTACCCGTACCGGGCCTTCCCCTTCCTCTCGAGCCCATTCGTGCAGTTCGAACGAGGGGGGTGTGTGACGATACTTCTGACAGACGGCCACGAGCGTCCATGGAGGTCCGCGCGGAGGAGGGGAGGACGAGGGTCCGCCTGGACGACGACCACGTCACGACTTCCAGGCGCTCCAGAGGGTTCCAACGGACTCTTGGCGCCTGAAGCCCGCCTGCTTCACCCGCCGTCTTCCGCCATCTCCCGACCTTTGAGGCTCGCTCGCTGCGCTGCTCAGGGCTCGCTACGCTGCCCAGTGCTCGCTACGTTGCCTAACACCTGCTCATTGCGCTGCCGAGGGCTCGCTCGCTGCGCCCAGGGCTTGCTACGTTGCCCGAGAATCGCTCGCTGCGCTGCCCAGGGCTTGCTACGTTGCCCAAGAATCGCTCGCTGCGCTGCCCAGGGCTTGCTACGTTGCCCAAGAATCGCTCACTGCGCTGCCCAGGGCTCGCTACGTTGCCCAAGACTTGCTCACTACGTTGCCCATGGCTCGCTACGTTGCCCAAGACTCGCCCGCTACGTCGCCCAAGGCCTTGCTCGCTACACTGCCCAAGGCTTGCTACGTTGCCCAAGGTCTTGCTCGCTACGCTGATCAGGGCTTGCTACGTTGCCCAAGGTCTTGCTCGCTACGCTGCTCAGGGCTTGCTACGTTGCCCAAGACTTGCTCGCTGCGCTGCCTAGGGCTCGATACGTTGCCCAGGGCTCGCTATGTTACCCAAGGTCTTACTCGCTACGTTGCCCAGGGCTTGCTACGTTGCCCAAGACTTGCTCACTGCGCTGCCCAGGGCTCGCTACGCTGCCCAAGATTTTCTCACTACGTTGCCCAAGACTCGCTCGCTACGTCACCCAAAGTCTTGCTCGCTACGCTGCCTAGGGCTCGCTCGCTGCGTTGCCCAAGATTCGCTCGCTGCGCTGCCAAGGGCTCGCCCGCTACGTTGCCCAAGGGCTCGCTCGCTACGTTGCGCACCCGCACCTGCACCTGCACCTGCACCTGCACTGCACGTTGTACAAGTAATCGCAAGTTGCACGAGTAACCGGCATCCTATGCACGCGTGAGCTGTCACCAACCGTCGAAGACCATCGAGGGACGAGACTGCGCGATCGCCAACGACACCCGTCTGCCCGACGCCGGCGATGCCGCAGCGCGCCGCGGCGGGAGCCCGCCACGACATCCACGACATCGCCGATCGTCCCCTTCCCCCTCTCGCGATGCGGTGGCGCGAGTGGGCGCGCACAGAGTGCGCTTTGCGCATGAGCCAGACGCCGCGGAACGACGGACGAGAAAAAATAGCAAGAAAAAGCAAAGAAAAGGGAGGGGCTGGGGCTATGACTCGCTCCGGCGCTCAGCGCAACTCTAGAGACGAGCCCGTCTGGGCGGGCTTCGCTGAGGTGGGTACGAGCAGGCAGTACCTCCTCAGGCATGGGTACGTACCCGGGCGCAAACCACGAGCACAAGTACCGTGCTTGCGCAGCGAGGGTGTGCAGGCCAGGCAGCCAACGAGGGCGGCGCAGGGGGCGTCTGGCGGGCAGCCCGACGGATGATGCACCCACCGCGCCGAGCGCAGCGAGCCAGCCACCCGCTTGCCCAGGCGTCCCAGGCCGTCCTCGTCTCTCTCGCTCTGGATGGGCCGCCGGCGACGCAGGGGTGCTTCCGAGAGGCCCTGTCCGGGCTGCGTCTCGGCCGCGTCCTCGCGTCCTGCTCCGTCCACGTCCTCACGTCCTGGCGTCCTGGCGTCCTGGCGTCCTGCCCCGTCAGCCGTCAGCGTCCTTTCGCCCTGGCGTCCTAGTTCGTCCTAGCATCTTAGCATCCTGGCATCCTAGCGTCCTAGCGTCCTGGCGCCCTGGCGTCCTGGCGCCCTGGCGTCCTGGCGCCCTGGCGTCCTGGCGCCCTGGCGTCCTGGCATCCTGGCGTCCTGCTCCGTCCTGACGTCCCGGCTCGTCATGGCCAGCATGCCAGAAGGGAGCAGATCCCACGACGATCTGGTGACTCCCCGTGGCTGTGCGCGCTACGCTGCTCTCGGCTTCATTTTTTTTTTTTTTCACACAAACACGGGAGGGAGGTAAGAAGCGACGAGCTCGCTCGCTTGGGTGTGCACCGGGGGCCGCTGCAGGCCGGGCGTCACACCGTCTCTTCGTCGCCTCGTCTCGCCGCGTGGCGGTCTTGGCATCCCGCACTAACGCGTGCGCGCCCCTCTTCTCCGGCCGCCTATTCGCTGTCGACGCACGAAAAGCAGGAAAAGCAGGAAAAGCAGGAAAAGAGCGCGGGCGGCCGGCCTGAGCGCCGCGGAAGAGGCGAAGAGCGGCGGCGCAGCGCCGGCGGAGTGGGGGTTAGCGCACCGTTGACCAATATCACCGTTAGCGCGGCCGGTCCTGCGAGGAGGAGCCTGGAGGCCATCGGAAAATGGAGAAGCGAAAATGAGGCCGGGGGAGCCAGCACCTCCCTGCAGCGGCCTCCAGGCGGCCCCGCGCGCCTCATTGGCCAGCCGACCCCTGCGGCCCCGTGGAGGCCTTCCTTATCGCCCTGCCTGCGACGCGCTATTGTTTTGTCGGTGCCGGGGTCTACCACTGGCTGCCTGCGGAGCAGGTGCGGACCGAGTTGGCGTAGCGCGCAGGCCAGGCCTGGCCTGCGGCCTAGATGGTCTCGATCGACAGCGCTGGTCGCCGACGCGGGATCCGGGCCGGTTCCTGCGCTTCCCCTCCCTCGCGTGATCGGCGCACTCTCTGGCCATCGAGTCTCTAGCCATCGAAGGCGAGAGAACCGTGCTTCTGCGTCTCGAGCAGGCGACTCTTCCCGGGCGACACCTGCACGGCGGCATACCGCACAAGCGAGGGAGGCATACCGAACAAGCGAGGGAGGTGGTACGCTCACGCCCCGGAGGCGTGTTGGGCAGCACTGCATGCATCCGAGGACCAGCGCCGCCCTCCCCCCCTTCTCCTCACTCTCTCTTCCTCCCCCCCCCTCTCTCTCATCCTTCTCTCTCCCTCCCTCTCTCTCTTCCTCTCTCTCTCTCTTCCCGTCCGTCCGTGCGCGACGGACTGCTACGTCGAGTACCGCACCGCCTGAGAAGGCGGAAGGGAAACGAGAGGGAAACGAGAGGGAAGCGGAAGGGAAGCGGGAGGAGCGCCGGCTGGCGTCCTGCGTCCTCCCTCTCCGTCCGTCCTCTCTCGTCTTCGCTTCCTAGCCGACTAGGGCCGCACGAGGGCTCCCTGCCTCCCCCTCGTCCCCCTCCGGCCTGGAATGGGTGGAGAGGAAGAGCGGGAGAAGGGGCGAGAGAGCTGGCAGGCGGACGCTGACAGTGGATCCTTCCCAGATTGCCGGGTCGCCAAGGGTGCCGAGAGGACCTCGCGGCGAATAGCATCGCTCGCCGGTCGAGGGCCCCGCTCGTCTACAGGTGCCCCCAGCTGCACGGGCGGCAAACGACTGGTCCAGGACGCTCCACCCAGCTTCTCCCCCATTTCCCGCCCCTCCGCCCGTTTTCTCGCCCATCCTCCGCCCATCTCCCGCCGTGCCCACCCATCTCCAGCCCATTTTCCGCTCGTTTTCCGCCCGTCTCTCGCCCATCTTCACGCCCATCCCGTCCCAGCCCATGTACTCCCACTTTTTCTCCCCTCCCGGTGCTTCCCAGCCTTCTCCCTCGTCCTCCGTCTGCGACACTGTAACTGTGTTGCCCGGGGGGTTTTTTTTTTGTTTTTTTTTCTTCGTTCTTCCTGCTCTCGTCTCCCGTCTCCCGTCTCTGCTGCTCCGCGGCCACCGACCGTCAGGCCTGGACGACCCGGCACTGCTTCGCAGCGTCCGCACTAACTAGCCTGCACTCCGCCCGCCCTCCGTCTGCACGCGTTGCGAGGTGGGGCCCACTATGCACGAGAGCACAAGCACGAGCACAAGTACGGCACAAGTGGCACGGACTGCGCACAAGTACAGCACAAGTGGCACAGACCGAGCACAAGTGGCACAGACCATAAAGACAGACCCATAATTGCGGGCCCATAATTATGGACCCATAAATGCAAGCAGCTCCATGTCGGTACATGCAGCACAAAGGCAGCGGCAGTGGGGATCTGCCTCAGGCTGGATCGCCTCTGACGGGCCCACGCCCTAGGACGGGAGGGCTGGACATCTTCGCTGCCTGGCCCGCGTACCGCCCATATGGCCGTCACGGTCGCGTCTGGAAAAAGAGGGGTGGGCGAAGCGAGAGCGAGACCTGCCCGACGGCTGTGTCGTACCTGTGCATTTAAGACGCAGGGCGGCGGCACCTGCCCCAGCACCTGCCCCAGCACCCGCCCCAGCACCCGCCCCAGCATCGACCGAGTATCGCCCGAGTATCGCCCCAGCATCGCTCCAGCACCGACCCAGCACCCTCCCTCTGTCTCTCTGTCTCTCTGTCTCTCTGTCTCTGTCTCTCTGTCTCTGTCTCTCTGTCTCTGTCTCCCCGTCTCTGTCTCACCGTCTGTCTCCCCGTCTCCGTCTCCCCGTCTCTCTGTCTGTCTCACCTGCGCCACGGCTCCGGATCGGCCCCCTCGACCGCAGCGCTCTGCGTCGCCGACGCCCGCCGACGCGTGCCCGCCATGTGCATATACACTCAGGTCAGTCGGCATCCGCATCTGGCTCCTCCCGGCGCCCGCCCACTCGGCTGACGCCCGCGTCCGCACCGACAGCGAGAGTACGGCCGGTGCCGCCACTACCGCTACATCGCCTCCGCCTGGTGCGAAAACTACATACGGACGCACCGCCGGTGCCGCCCGAACATCGTGAATTCTGAGATCTGGTACGCAGACTCTCCACCTGCTGGCCGCCGCGGCGGGCCGCGCTGCTGACTGCGGGACCATCCAGGTACGACGACCTATGTGGTACGTCGCACGCATCCCCTCCCCGGGTGGTCTCCGGGAGAGGCCGTCGCTGGGCCGTCGCTGACCGGGCGGTCTCCGCAGGCCAGTGCCTCCCCCAGCCCGTGGTAGCGTGGGAGCACCTGATCGACCGCAACGCGAAGTGAGCCGCTCACCTCCCTCTCCCTCCTCCCTCTCCCTCCCGCCGGGCGGCTGACGGGTGGCCAGGTCCAAGTTCAGACCCTGGAGGAACTAGGCCGACGGGGAACGATCGGGAGACCGATGGCGCTTGCTACATTCGCCTCGGGTCACCCGATCACATAGGCAGTGCCGCGGGCAGTACAGTGCCTGGGTGGTCCCCGTAGTTACCTACCACCGGCGGGCGCTTTCGGCGTGGCAAGAGGCCCCTATCTAATATGGCGTTTGCAGCGTTTGGGGCGCGGGGGCCGCCCCGTAGTGGACGGACTGGAGCCGGGGCGACACTTTTCTCTGACTGCTGTGAGCGGCCCTTTCTTCTGGCCGTTGTGAGCGACACTCTTCTTTTGGCCTGAGCGGCCCTCCATTTCTGGCCGCTGTGAGCGACACTCTTCTTTCGCCGTGAGCGACCCTTTATTTCTTTGCCATTGTGAGCGACCCATTTCTCTGGCCATTGTGAGCGAACCTTTATTTCTTAGCCCTGGCTGTTGCGGACGCACATTTCTTATTAGGTACATCCCGGTTTAGCTCATGTCCATTTGGTATGCTTTTCCATGTTCTCAAACCACAGGTGCTGTTGGGGTCGGGTGGAGGACTGGCTGGGGCAGGACAGTGGCCTAGTACCCACTGAACAACCTCACCTACACGATGCTAGTGAGTGACCAAGGCTGAACTCAGCATCACGAATAAAACATAGCTAGGCAGAATCAAGCTTGGATGGCCACTGCAGAGCTAACTCCTTTACTTGGGCCATGTTCCTTATATGCCGTTTCCTCCAGGTGCAACACTAGCGCCGAGTGCTCGATGATTGCATGCAGAGCACCAGGAGCACCTGCCGCTATTCTGCCCTTAGACACCGCCTCCCGCTCTCTGTCGGCGGGGTTGGCAGCTGCGTCGCTCAGGGATGGTCCATGACACCCATAGGGCCAAAGCTCCTTCCACTGCCGGATGCTCCACTTCCTAACTTTAGCGGGCGACGGCGCAGTGGCTCCTGCCCAAATAGGACTGCAGAGCAGCAACGACAACACCCAGCTCCCTGATAACAACGACGTCGACCAGCTATCTTACGACAACAACTAGCTCTCTAACAACAACAGCCAGCTTCCCGACAGCGAACGTCATTGGCGTCACTGCAAATTGGCCAGGACACTCCAGCATACAGTCAAAGTGCGTCATTCCTCCCACGCCTCCAGGCTATCCCTTAATTTCAGCCTGCCCCACCACTCTCCAACCCGTCTCAATCCAGCTCTCCCTGCCAGGAGCTCATGTTTTTCTCACTCTCACCCACCCCGCTCATTTGCAACAGTCTCCTAGCGACAGCTTGCATAAATACTGCAAGAGGATACTGCACGTCTTCGTCTTAAAGACGCTGCAAGACGGAGTCAGGACGCGCAAAGGTTCCAGCCTCGATACTCTACATCCCCGGTACTCCTCATCCCCGGTGCTCCTCATCCCCGGTGCTCCCCATCCTCAGTGCTCCTTGTCCCCAAACCGCTACTGATTAGTACTTGCTAACTGATAATGCCGTACATTAGACCACAGCGCTGAGAATCCTGTCAGACTTCACCTTTTGCGCAGCGACGATTACATCCACTAAACCCCTCCACGATTTCCTGTGGCGGCTGCCTAGCCCCTCACCTGCACAGCACACTTCGGTTGACCTTGTTGCCGACAATCATCACGACAATCACCTCCCAAAAGATCAGCCATCAAGTTAGACGTCACCATTCCTAGAGACGCCAACATGGAAGGCAAGGGCAACAGCCAAGACTCTCAAGAGGGTAGCAACCAAGGCCCTCGACAGAGCAACACCCAAGGCCCTCAGGAAGGCAGCAACCGAGGCCCTCAACAGAGCAACACCCAAGGCCCTCAGGAAGGCAGCAACCGAGGCCCTCAAGAGGGCAGCAACCAAGGCTCTCAGGAAGGCAGCAACCAAGGCCCTCAGGAAGGCAGTATCCAAGACCCTCCAACCAGCAATGTCGCAGTATGGGTACCGTCGAGCAGGCTCTCATCGCCTATCTCATTCAACTCGACGCCCACCTTCACAACCATGTCTTCGGAGCAAATTCTTTATATTCTTTCCCTCGACCATAGAAATGTAAGGGGCGGGCAACCCTCGAACGAGGACACCAAATCAACCTAACCCTCCCCTCATGCTCCCGCCCACCATGGAGCCTACCTCCATAGCACTGCCTTCGGAGGCTGCATCCTCCACTTGGGTCGCCTTTCCTATGTCTTCTTGACTTTGTCGCCACCTTCCTTCCAAATGCTGAAAGCTGTTTGGGGCGGGGTGTCACGCTGCCCAGTGCCGCACTCTACATGGAAAAGGTTCAAGACATCCTCGACAACATCGCAAACCCAGCGCGATCATGCGCTACCACAAGCCGGCCAAGTGGCAGTGGATTTCCAGGCGTGCATGATAGCACTGAGCAGCAGGGAGAAGACACACGGCTTGACAAGAAAGTGGGTAAAACAAGGAGAGGTAAGATCTAACCCATTCCCGCCCATGCCCTTAGCGCCCCTAGCAGCCCTAGCGCCCCCATCGCACCCATCTTGCTAATCGCAATGACTTTAGAGAGGCCCCCCTTCTTTTACATTAAGCGTGCCTTAGAAGGACAAGAAATTGATAGCAAGGTGGTAAAAAGATTGTCGGTCAGCCCAGCTTATGCAAGCTTCGTCCGTGGGCAACTTCGCATATCCCTTAGACAGCAGCTAGACAATTCTCCCCTCAGCCACTCATACTTACAAACAAGGCTTGGATGCTTGTAGCCCTCAAAGTGACACTAGCCTGCTTATATTTGGCAAGCCTGCCCACCTCACCTCTTGCAAGCTCCCTCATCATATTAGCAGGCCCCTTATCGCGCCAGTGGACATGCCCCCCTCAGTGTCATTGGCCAACTCGTCAAAGCGGCCCTTGCCCATGACAACGCAGCATGTACATAACAACCTGGACGGCTGCATTGTGCTCGTGCTTGCTAAGCCCCAGTATGATAAGAAGGTAATATGTAAGCCACGTCTTCGGTATACCTATGTTGTCTGCCGTTAAGCCGCTCAGGATCACATTGCTAGGAATTGCTGAGCCAGAAGCCGTTGAGAGAGGAATCCATCCCGCACGCAGAGCCTTTACATCACAAGAACAGCAGTTAACCAGAACAGCACCTCTGCCGGTATACTGACTGACTCGGGCCGGTTGAGAAGGACAAACTTGGACGTGCCGAGCTCTGGCCTTAGCCTCCTTAGCTGCGATCTAGCTAAAGGCAACCATGTGCATGTGCACGTCTATCTTGGCGGCAAGCTGGATGGTCAGATGGTCAAGGCCGCTAACGCTCAGCATGCGGAAGCAGTTGCGCAGCCCGGCTATAGCGGCTAGGCTGGCCTACATGACAGCCCTTGCGTGCTGTAATGGCGCCACATAGGTACTTTGTGATCTGTTAGCATGCGCAAAGGCTTCTGTCGGCCCAGACCTGGATGGAAAAAGGAGGATATAAAGAGAATAACAGCTTAACATAGCCCTCGCCTTGGAGTAGAAGTCTTCCTTAAAGTTGGCCTGGCTGGCCTTCATCGTCCAGGCCATCCCATAGGTAGGCAATAGTGCACTGGCTGCACTGGCTGCACCGGCTGCACTGGCTGCACTGGCTGCACTGGCTGCACCGGCTGCACCAGCTGCACTGGCTGCACTAGCTGCACTGGCTGCAAGTTTAATGAACAGCATCTTTGATCCAACTAAGCCCAGATGCAGACAGGCTTCTGGCAAAGTTTACCAACAGCAAAAAATATGAAGGCATATTCCTATATTTATCTTTATCCCTGTGTCCTGTTGAAGCAAGTGCGCTTAGTGTTCTGTTGGAGTCAGGGCGCTCTTAATTTTTCTTGTCGGGCCATAGGCAGGACAGTGGCCTGGACCCATAAGGATTCATAGGGGCTAGGTCCCCATAGCCAAGCATCCTAAGACGTGGGCTCCTGCCCACCTTCTAGCCTTACCAACCACGCATCACGCAGTAATGGGGCTACTTTGACAGATGCCACACTTCGTGCAATCCAGTGGCAGACCAGTTCTCCAAGCAGCTCTCTTAGTGTATGGTAGGTAGCTGTGGGGCTCTCCGGAGCGCTCCGAAGCTCTCCAAGGACCCCCCAGAAGATCACCCCAATTGTTTGCAATAAGCCCCCTAGCCCCAAAAGATTGCCGCAATTATTTGCAATGACCTAGCCTCAGAAGATCGTCGAAATCGTTTGCAATAACCTCCAAGAAGCTATCTAAGCTCTCCAGAGCTTTCTGGAGCTCTTCAAGTCTTAGAAGATGCTGAGATTGTTTTCAATACCTCCCACTTACTTATCTATATGCTCACTTGGATACAAAAGAAGTCAGTCTGCACTGCGCGCACGACTGGGCCTGGTGCGCCAATTTCCCCGCTGCTACCTGCTGCTGCCTGCTGCATGGGTCTCGGGGTATGTCCCCATCAGGCAACATCCCACCGGAGCAGCACCAACAAACCGACATCACCAACATTCTACCAAAACAGCAACAGAAATAGCAACAAAACAGCACAAACCAATAAATGGCACCAACAGGCTAGCAAGCAGCGGCAGCAGCAGCAGCAGCAACCCGACTGGCTCTCTGCTAAGCAAGGGCGGGGCGGTCGCAAGCAAAAAGAGCAGGGAGCCAACAGGAGGCAAGCAAGCTAGCAGCCAACAGGACAGCAAGCCAGTAGCTAACAAGGAAGGGAGCAAGCCACAAAATGCTACTCGGCAACGCAAAAGCACCCTTGGGCCTGGCCCAGAGCGGAAGCAGCAGCAGCTGTAGTAGCAACACAGCTGACTCTTTACAAAGCAAAGGTAAGGGGCGCTTGCAAGCGAAAAGAGCTAAGGAGGCCAGCAGCTAATAAGAAGCAAGCCAGCCAGCACCAACAGAAAGCAAGCCAGCAGCCAATAGAAAGCAAGCAAGCCAGCACCAACAAGAAGCAAGCCAGCAGCCAATGAAAAAAAAGCAAGCCAGCACCAACAAGAAGCAAGCCAGCAGCCAACAGGAAGCAGGCCAGCACCAACAAGAAGCAAGCAAGCAAGCCACAAAATGCTACTTTGTTAGGCAGAAGCACCTTTTGGGCCTGGCCGGAGACAGACTAGGAGAAATTCCGCCGGGCGCGGCGAAGGCCCGTCTTCCCAGATAGGCAAGGCGTGTCCTGCCCCAGCCAATATGGCGGCGAAGCTGAGCAGGAGATTGCCTTCACCGCTAGTCCTTGACCCCTTCCCACGCCCCAGGGTGTGTCTCAGCCACCAGCCAGCCGTCCGTGAGCCGTCGCCAGCCTTTGCTGGCAGGGCTAAAGAAAAAAGAAAAAAAAGGAGGGAGGGGAAGACGAGTCCCACTTTGGCTTGCCCATTGTTTGTCTTGCCAAGGGAAAGCTGCTAACCAGGCTCCCACACCCAATTTCCCAAGTTCCCACACCTAGGTTCCCAAGCACTGACATTCCCAGGTTCCCAGCCCACATTCCCAGGTTCCCAGCCCACATTCCCAGGTTCTCAAGTTCTCAACAGTCCCGAGTCCCAAGCGAGAGACTGCCACACCCCGGCAGTCCACCCGTGGCCCCCGACTCCCATCTAAGCTGGTGTGCATCCCGCATGCTGGCGACCATTCAGGCCTCAAGGAACTTGCCGGCGGCCAGCAAGAGAGAGGGAATGGGAGAGAGAGCAAGGCCGGCCCACAACTAGGGGACAGATTACAACCAGAGGACAACCTACAACAAGGAGACAACTTAAGGGCAATGATGAGGGTTGACTTGCTAGCTACTGGCGGACAGACGAGCCAAGAGGCACAAGAGGAGAGGAAAAAGCACGGCTGGTGGCCGTCCCACTTGCTCCACCCCGCCGTTATCTCTGCTGCCAGCCCTGCCAGCCCTGCTGCTGCTATTGGTGCTTCCGCGTGCAGGTGGCGTGGGTGATGCAAGGGAGCGACGACGAGGACGGAGAAGATCCACGGCGTTGAGAGCAGGTGGCGTTGCGCTACGGGCAAGTACAGGTAGGTACCTCTGCCAGTAAGTAGGCAATTGTATGAGGCACCTGTGCAGGTTATTTCTTGCCTGTCTGGCTCAGTCCGGTAGCAGGTGCGCGGCTGGCTTGGCTGATGCAAGGAAGAAAAGTCAAAGAAGCAGCAACCTCTGAGGGAGGGCGGTGGTGACCACCCGGCGCCTTCATGAGGGGCTCTGAGCCTGCCCGTCCTCGTCCTACAAGAAGGGCAGCTCCCTCTGTCCAGCTGTCCTATCTCCTTTGACCATCTACGGCCTCAAATAGCAGCTCAGCTCGCCGAATCTACCTTCACCTCAGCAAGCCAGACTTACCTTTACCTTGGCTCACGAGTACTCTGCTGGTGGCCTTGGCCTTTGCTCCTTAGGTTCTCTTCCAGGCACTCCTCTCAGGACTCCTCTGTCCGTCTTTCAAGCACTCCTCTTTACTTCTCTCAGGACTACTCTCAAGACTCCTCTCTGCTCATCTCAGGCACTCCTCTCTTTGTACTCCTCTTTGAAGACACTATCTGCACTCAGGCACTCCCCTCAACATTTGCTCTGCTGCAACTGCCATGTTCTTCCCCCCCTGCTTCCGTCTGGCCTGGCCGGCTGTTGGCATCGACCTTGCCGCCGTGCTGCGTCTTCCAGTATTTGGTAGTCCGCAGCCTTGCTCTGGACTGTCCCCCACGATGAGTGCCGGCTCTGACGTCGATATTGAGCACCAGCCCCTGCTGTCACCATCAGACAACACTCCCAGCGAGGGCGAGTCAGGCACAGCCTTGCCGGCGCTGGTTTCCGCAAAGCAGCTGACCGGCTGGCTCTTCAAGGTCCGGCTCTTCATGCATGTCTCCGCGCTTCTCAGCTCTGTCACTCTCAACTCGGGCCTGCCCTTGCTGCTCTCCCGCATGGCTGCGGCTGACCCGCCCATGACGTCGCTCTCGCTGGGCACGGCGCTCCTGGCGCCGGTGGTGTTTGACCAGGGTGGGAAGCTGATGCTGGACCGCATGGCCGCCGACCTCGACCGCTACCTGCACGACCTCGCCTTTGAGACTGGCCTGCCGGCCAGCGAGCGGTCGGTGCTGAGCAAGGTCGACGCGCCAGTGAAGTGCCTCAAGATCGTGCTGCTTAAGGGCGTCCCCACCTTGTTCTCGCTCAACTATGCCGCCGTCATGGCCGGCTTCTCCTGGCATGCCGCCCTGGCCGTGGTCTTGGCCATCCTCGCCGTCGGCTTGGTCGGCCGCAAGACCGTCGACTGCTTCTTTGGCTCGGTGAACGATTTGGGCCGGATGAAGGACGAGCGAGACGATGCCTTGTGAGCTTCTTCTCTTTCTTCCCTTCTTCTTTTTCTCCTCTTCCTTCTCCTTCTTCTTCCCTTCGCCTCTTTTCTTCTTCTTCTCCTTTTTCTTCTTCCCTGTTCTTCCCCTCCCTTCTTCTCTTCTTCCTTCCCCTTCTCCTTCTTCTTCCTTCCCCTTCTCCTTCTTCTTCCTCCTCCTCCTCTTCTGCTTCTCCTCCTCCTCCTCCTTCTTCTCCTTCCTCTTCTCCTTCCTCTTCTCCTTCTTCTTTTTCTCCCGCGCCCTTTCTCCTCCTAGCCAGCACTGACCCAACCGAAGCAGCTCCGAGGACCCGTATGAGTACGGGCCGCAACAGGACAAGTACAGCCGGGCCGCGGCCATGTTTCACGCCGGCACCATGGTGCGCCGCACGCTGTGGGCGGTGGGCCTGCTGGGCGGGTTGGCCTGGCACGACCTGAGGCAGGCGGGCCACGCCAGCCCCGGCGTCCTGCCCGTCGTGGTCAAGGCCGGCCGCGACGTCCTCGCCCTGGACAAGAGCATGGACAAGCTGGCCAGGAAGTGGTTCCCGGCTAAGAAGCTCCTCAGCGCGCCATGGGTGCTGCCGCCGCGCGCGCGCGCCTCGCTCTCCTGGCTGCTCGGCCGCCCCTCTCCCGCCCCGGCGCTCCTGCCCCTCGCCTCGCCGCCCCGTCGCGAACGCGCGGTCCAGCGGCGCCAGGCGGCCGGGCCGTCCGTGAAGAACTGACGGCGTCCTCCCTCGTCTCGCTCTTTCGTATCACTCTTTCGTATCACTCGTTCGTATCGCTTGCCGTCACTCTCTGCCCTTCTGTCTCGCTTACTGTCGCTCTTCGTCTCGTTCCGTCTTGCTCTTTCGTATCGCTTACTGTCGCTCTTGGTCTCGTTCTGTATTGCTCTTACTACCGCTCTTACCGCCGCTCGCTCCGTCTAGCTCTGTCCTTCTGTCTCGCTCCATCTCGCTCTCTCTACTTCTGTCTCGCTCGCTGTTTCTTTTCTCTACATGGACGCGACTGCGCTCGCTGTTGTGCCCTTTGCAATGTCTCAGTAAGGATAGCGTCTCAGCAGCAAATATACCTAGAAACAACCCAGAAAAAATGACAAAAAAATGCTCTACTTCGGAGATAACGTGCGGGGAGGCAATTCCCGTCTACCGTTTGCCTTACAATTGTCCCTTCATGCAGAGGCGGCTCGGAGAGTAGGATAGAAGTCGAAAGTGGGTCGTCGATACCTTCATCCTGCCATCCATCAGCCTTCCCGCCCCTCCCCCCCCCCAAGCCGCTGTCACCGGCCGCTGTCGCCGGCCGGCCTGCCTATGCGGTCATCTGCGCAGGAGTTAAGCGGCGAAAAAGAAACAGCGCATAAGGAGCGGACCCCTGCTCCCGTGTGCCTAGACTCGCTGCGCTGCCTATCCCGTCCGACGGTGAGAGACAGCCCAAGCGTCGGATGTCGTGCTGCGGTCCCGTCCGCGGAGAGTTGTCCTCTCTATCCCAGCAGCACGTGGATAGTACGCGCGGCCCCCTGTATGCCGAGAGGATGAGGTGCTGGGGCCGGTGAGTGCCTGCCGACGAAAGAACGACTCGGGTGGTCATCCGCGCTTCTCCATGACGACTCGCGGACTCTTCCAGCCCACGTCCACGCGGCGTTACGCCTGCGCGGCCGAGACGCCGAGGTCTTCGTGTCAGACGCGAAATGGGCCCACCTCCATATCGCGCTCCGCCGCGCTCACAAAATGCCACGCTTGAGATACCTAACACGTAGTGATCTGATGGCCTTCTCGGGAAGCAGAGTGAGGGGTAGCGAGAGCCTTACTGATCTGCAGGGTAGAGTCGGCAGTGGGTAATCCGCCTCCGGTCAAGCGGCACCTTTTCTTCGGTGCGCCCCGCCCTTGCCATGTCTCGCCGCCGTGCTGGACGAGTATGAGTACTCGCCTCGGGCTTGTTCCTCTTCCCACCGCCCCCTCTCGTCTGCTTCGTGATTCATTTAGCCCCCCGAGCCACTAATCTTCCGCATCCGCTCGCTCCCTGCAGTTCGGCGGATGCTGGCTCACTCTCACCGCGCTCGGGAGCAGCTCATCGTCGCGGAGGACATCTCCTCTTTGTCTCTCTCTCAAGCCTCCTACGGCGACCTGGCGACGGAGTATATCGAGGTCCTCGGAAACCGCCCCGTCGATCCGGCTGCCGACTGGGCCCCCAACGTCGGCAAGCACCCCGATCTCGAGCAGGGCGACTCATGGAAGACGCTGAAGAGCCGTACCAAGCCGATCTCGAGCCGGACGACTTCTCGGATAGCGCAGTTGACCGCGATCCGCCTCGAAGTCGGCGGGAAAGGCGGTTCCGGCAAGTCTCACGTCGTCAGGTTTCTATCTGCTCATATCGCGAATCATGCCACGCTTCTAGGGCATCCCCAGCCTGAGACCAGACTACCACGGTACGCGCTGCTCCGACGGCGGTGGCGGCTACCGGTATCCAGGGCACCACGCTACACTCTCTCCTCCGCCTGCTTATCACTTCTGGCCCTGTCCCGGCCTTGTCGGGCCCTGATCTCTCCGCTATCCGGGCGCGCTTACAGAGCCTGAAGTTCCTCGTTACAGACGAGGAGTCGATGATCGGCCTCCGAATGCTTGCCGATATCGACGCCCGCCCACGCTAGGTCTTTGCGGCCCGCTAGGACGAGTACTCCGGTGGCGTCGACGCTGGCTTCGACGTCATCCTCGTGGGCGGCTCCTATGAGCTCCCCCCAGTGGCGGAGAAGCCCTCTGTACCTCAGGCGAGCTCAAGATCCCGGTAGAGATAGCCGGCCGCGGCGCGCACTAGTCTCCCGACGAGATCATCGAGCTTACAAAGGTCAAGCGATAACGGGGCGACGATCGGCCTGCTTTCCGAAAGGCGCTCGACGGTCTGCGCGTCGGCATGCCTCCCCTTGAGCCGCTCGCACCTCTCCGCACTCCCATAAATCGCAGCAACGAGCCCGTCGCAGGCCTCCGGGGCCCAAGCATGGTCGCGACCACAGGGACATGCCATCTCGGTGGTTCCGGACGACCTCCCCAGCATAGCAAGAACCCCAGCAGTCTTCCGACCAGGCTTCTGTCTCTCGTCTTTGTCCCATTTGGCTCGAAACAGCGTGCCGGGCCCCCGTGAGGTGTACGATCTAGCGCCTCCGACCTTGTTGCGGACGAGCATCGAGTCCTCGAAGAAGCTGGCAAGCCGCGGGAGGACCGCCTCCGTGGCGTGAAGGAAGTCGTCTGTCGCAGTCGGGCCCCCGAGATCGGGTATTTTTTCCCGCTCGCCTCGCTGGCGCGCCTTCTCTCACCGGCTGATCCACTCGAGACCGTTCATCGACGTGGTCTGCAGCGCGGCCCGACATTCGTGCGCGGCGGCATTGATGTCATCCTCCTTTGTGCGCCCGCAGAGCTCCTGGAGCGCCTGAAACTCGGCTCGAGCATCGTTTCCGGTCGGGGCGATTAGAAGAAAGTTAATCTCGAACGTCTCTTTGACGTACCGACGCGCCTGCTCGGTGGCGTCAAACTTAGAAACTCACCTCAACCCGATGGTCTTCGACGGCAGCGGTCTGCTCTTCGTCGTTCTGAGGCGCCACATACGTCAGTCTGGGCCCCCCGATGTCCTCCGCATCGCAGTGACGCCGCGACTGGAGAGTCTAGTCGACCCAATATTCGGGTCCCGCCGGGATGTCTCCGTTGCTCTCTATCGTGGCCGTGCTGGGCCGCAGCAGAGACGGCACGGAAAAAGGGCGCAGGGAGAATGCAGGGAGAATGCAGGGAAGGCGGTGTGGAAGACTGAACAAGGCGGGAAGATGCAGCTGGGAATGCCGCACTCCGCCGTACATAGACGAAAGTTGATCGCCCGAAACGCCGGAAGATTGTGCAGTCGACTGGTTCGTGTCAATCGGATGGCTGACACGCGCAGCAGGATGCTGTACGAGATCAGCGTACCAGGCTCATGACCGCCGCGGACGGAGGGCCCGGGACGTGGTGCCGAATCGAGGTAAATCACCTACCGCGACGTCCTCATCAATGGATTCGCCGCCACGAAGATCGTCGCCAGCCGCTCGGCCGCCGGGGAGGCTTGGCTCTGGCAATCAGCGTAGTTGCACTCAAGACAGAACGTGGAGGTGTTACCATCGTTCGTGTGCTATTCTAGAGTCGAGAAAGTGTTTTTGCTTCTGATTGGCGTCCTTGTACAGGACACCAGTTATCGCCACCAGCTAGCACGTCCAGATCCCGAACTCGCCTGCCCCCGTTTCTCTCGATCATGTAGAGGAGACCAGTTCTCGCCATCAGCTAGCACGTCCAGATCCCGAACTCGTCTGCCCCCATTTCTCCCGATCCCGTTCCATGTCGTGCATCATCTGCTCCTGTCTCTTTGGTGCCCCTCGCCTTGCTGCTCGGAATCTTTCTAGCGGCGCTCGGAACGTCGAACAGGGAGACCAAAATCCATCGCCAGCTCATCCGCGGAGGTGTCCGGGTCGTCGTGAACTGCTGGCGCGAGTGTGTCCCGATTAACCGCTTCGTTGGCTTGCCTGATCGCCTCATCTCTCTGCCGCTTTGCCCAATCCCTTCCGTTTCGGTATGCCGTGACTCCTTGGCGAAATGCATCGACGCCATCTGTGAGCGCGAAGGCTCGGATCTGTGTCATCACATATCCTGGACGTGCTCCGGGACTGGCTGGCTGTACAGGGTGGCTGGTGTACATCTTTAGTTGGCCCCCATGGTATGTCGATGTAAGGGTATAGGCTTTATTATCGAACGTCGGCTGTCCTCTCCCATATGACTGAAGGCTGTGGATCCCTCTTGCCCCTAATGCGCCATAGTAACACGCCTGTCGTCCCGCCACTTCCAGAGATCCATCTAGTCCCTCCACAGCCACGAAAAAGTTCGGCACCATCGGGAGGTCTGGCTGGGTCGAAGGGACAATATGGCCGCTGAGCTCTTCGCGTACTCGTCGGTCGAGCCGATTGGGGCGAGCGCCGTAATAAATGTCCGGATTGCCAGGTACTAGAGAGCCATCCGTCAGATGGTCGAGGTTTCTGAAGGGTATCTGTCCACCGGCGCGCTCGCGGCCGACGTCCCCTTCAATGATAGGAATCACCGATGCCATGACCCGTGCCTCTTCGACAGCGCGCGCATCCTTCCGTCTGAACTTTCGGAAGTCCCCGTCCGAGCTTGAAGGCGACAGAGATGGCCTCGGTTGTCTCAGCGCCAGTTCGATTTCCTCCATATTGCCTGGCTCTGGAAGATCTTGGCCGTCGGGGTCTTCGTACCCGTAAGGGTGGACGCCGAAGTCGTCGAGATGCTGTTGAAAGGCACGGTCGTACGGCCCAGAAGTATTAGTGGTCGTGCTCTTGGATGCGGCCGGGGCCTTCAAAGGAGAACCCCGCTTCTGACGGTCGAGGTTGGACCGGCTTAAGTTCATCTCGCGTCCAAGCGTGGTGGCAGGTTCGGGGTACTGCGGAAGAGAGAGGTCAGCTCGCGTGGCAGGAGAGGTCGTGGCGTCTACATACCCCTCGCAAGTCTGATAGATCTGGGCCTCCGTCATCCGCAGAGCGCTGGATATGCTCTACACACGTCTGGGTACAGCGGCCAAGAAAGTCGGCAGCCGACAGACGTCGGGATCGCGCGTCGGCGGGACGTTGAGCACCGTGACTTGCTTGTTGGTCTTGCGAGCTGCGCACGTTGCGAGCATCTTCGGCATTCCTTCGGTTCAGCTCTCGCAATGCGTTCCTCGTCAGAGGGATCTCTGACAGATTGTCCCAAAACGCTGGTGGTGGTTGGGCTGGATGGCTGAGCTTCAGTTTCTTCTGACGCTGTAGCTTGTCGCTAGACAATTTTTCTTGGGCCAACCGTCGCTGGCGTTTGCCTGGGCTAGGAGAGTTTTGTTCCTCCATGACGAGAGGATAGGGAACAAGAACCCCGGTGTGGATGATCGTGGAGGGAATAGATCTGTCCTGAGTTTTGCGTTTCGGCCCTGCAAGCAGTGCCGGTTAAGGTTGTCATTAGCGAAATCGCCTAGGCGCGATGGGGTGACGTGATGGGGAATGCGGAGGGGTGGAACCCGTCAATTGACACAGATTGATCTGATAAGTGCCACCCCACAATCCATTAGCGGGCCTCCCTACCCTCCTGCAGTGGAGCGGCCTCCCCACCTGAAGCACAGATTCTAGCCATGGCCAATATGAAGGCAAACTTGGTTGGCAAGCATGATGATGCTAGGATCAGTTACTGCGAGGCCGATATGCCTCTGCGCACCCTAGCCTAGTCTTGGAGCCTGCAAGCTGCCCAACTTCTCGGTGTTGCAGGGCCAGGGATAGGAATGGGAAGGTCGGGCTTGATTCATTGGATGGGGAGAAGGAGCGGAATGGCATGAGGATGCATTTGGATATCATTTGCAATCTGCTGACATTTCGTACCTCCCCTAGCCAGGGCCAGTGCCTGCCTGATCCTGGCTAGCTCGGCACGTCTTGCTATACCACTTATGTCGTCCTCGGTTGGGCGGCCGCCCCAGCCAGCTCCTTTGCGCCGCCACTCACCTGTTCCACTTATTTTTTATCGTCCATATGTTCATCATTGTCAAGGCTGTATGCTTCTTCACAGGCTCCTGGCTAGCTAGGTGATCCCAGGCCTTGAGGTAGTGGTTGGCGGAGCGTATAACTGGTATAACTGCTCCTTGCTAGCGTCGCTAAGCGGTTATAGCCGAGCTGATGCTCTATCAACGGGAGAGAGATGAGGAAAGAAGGCCAAGTGCGAGATGAACAGCGCGTTGAAGAGGGGAGACGGGCATAAGTGCAGGTCCTGATGAGCCGTGGACGTAAGCACTTGCCTCGAAAGCGTGGAGAAGGGGGCGAAGGGGGACGAAATGAATAAAGAACAGTCTCGCCGCAAAAGGGACTGTGGAGCCAGGGAAATGGAGCTAGGGAAGGCGTGCCACCAGCGGCCGCCAACGAGGGTGACGAGAGAATAACAACACCCTAAGGCGCGGCCATTGCTAGGGCCATAGCTTCATTCCCATGTCTCGAAGCATCCGTCTTCGAGGTCGCTCTGGCAAAGGCACAGCTACGGTAGAGGCGGGGCGTGGATGCGGGTGGCACTCAGTTCGGCCAACCACCGGTGCATGAATCTTGTATCTGTACCTAGATGCTCTTGGCATTCTAAGAAACTTGCCGCTAAAATAGGAGGCCAGTGCAAGCTAGACTCGATGTCCGATTTCCTTGAACCTTGCACTTGGCTTGTAAAGTCTGTGCAGGTGGCCCTATCACGTGCTAAAAGTAATGGCTCGTGCGTTCTGTCTGCCGGACTTGCAGGCTCGCACGGACCAACAGTTCGGTTTTCAGCCCTATGGAAAACTCGGCTGTACGTATCACTCGACAGGGTTGGTGCTTTCTTCTCCAGTACCTTTTTTTTCCTCTCCATCACGGACACCAAACGGGGCGCCGAACGGGGCGCCGAACAGCGGTGGGACGTCAAACGGTGGGAAGCCGAACAGGTCGCCGAACAAGTCGCCAATCAGGTCGCCAAGCAGGCTGCCGAACGGCAGCACTGGAGCGCCGCCCGGAGCGTGGCCGCGACATCTCTGTGGGAGACATGGCCGATAGTGTCTCCCGGATCGACTACGACTGCAGCCAGGCCCGTGGGTGGTGATCCTCGTGCGTTCCATGCAGCAAGCCATCGATTTCTCGGTCCTCAACCGCGGGGGCGATCGCACGAGACCGCCTAAGGACATGAATTGCTCTTTGCGGGTCTGCTCGAGTCTACTTGCGACGGAGTACCTCGACCTGCCTGGCGGCGAAGCCAGTACTTCAACCCGGCCACCGTCGCCGGAAAGAAAATCGGACTCGAACGCCGACCAGCTAGCGGCTCTTTATTGCCTATAAGGACAATGTGGCTGCAGGTATCGGAAACTTCGGCTTCACGGCCATGAGCGGCGGCGCCGCCGTCCCGATGGCCTCGCTCGATGGTGCCGCTGACGACCCATCCCCCCAGCGCCCGGCCAAGCACAGCAACTCTCTGAGGCTCATCCATCAGCGAGGCTCGGAAGGACCATGATATCACGGGCGGCTTCGAGAAGGCGGTCTTGGGGGTACCGTGATATGGCCAAGCACCTGACCACGTCACTACAAAGCTGAGATTATCTATGTCTATAACCAACGGGTCAATCTTTCATATCAAACTGGTTATGGGAGGTACAATGTTCGTATTACTTGGATTCGTGATCGCTCTGGCGCCTTGCCTTTCCTTTTGCGCAGGGCACGCAGGGAGGCGACAGTGCATATTAAACGGATTATGGCAGTTGTGATATCCGTATTGCTTGCATTCATGGTTGCCTTGGTGCCTTGCATTTCTTATATATGAAGCTCCATATCTGGGCTGGCTCGGCTGTGGCATTCCGGCTGCTGTTGCGTGCTGTTAGGATTCTCTAAATCCCGTCTTTCTGCGTCTTCACCTTGAGTGCGGGGGGGATAGGCGTGGAAATCTGGGGCTCAGGCGGGATGGCGAAGTCCTCTTCGCGGAGCAGGTTGAGCTTCCGGGCGCCCTGTTCGTACCGGAGCATCGTCTGGTGCTTCTCCATGAGATATTTGTTTTGAGGTTTTTGAGGTTATGGCTAGCCTTTTATATGAGTGGAGGACGTCCGGGAAGTCCGCGCCTGCAGCCTGCCCGAGAGTGCTGCAAAAGCACAGCCGTGTCGCCCCGCCGGGCTCCGGATGCCCCCGGCAGCCTCGATGGGGCTTGCCCGCTCGCCCTCTCTGCCCTTGAGAACCGCGTGATAGGTCAGGTCAGTCCAGGGGCGCAGGCTGGCTGTTGCGGAACCGGAAGACCACGGCTCCGCGCCCCATGTCTTCAGGAGTTTGGTTCGGTAGTGCTGACCGGGTGCGCCTTGTAGCACCTCGGCGCTGAGCGGATGGGCTAAGGGCAGCGTAGACGCACTTGTGCCAAGAGAATGCGCTTCCGTTCGCCCGGAGTGCCAGCGCGGAAAGGGGCTTGGAGGAGAGAAGCATGCACAACCCGAAAGCTGGTGACCGGCGTAGCGACAAGCACAGCCTTTGAGGCCCTGAGTGCGGGAACGCGAGATAGACGAGGCTGGTGCACGCGGCCATTCACTTTACGGGCAAGACATGTCTTCTGCCTAGCCGGTGCTAAACACATCCTGGCCTACCTTCGTGCAGTGTTCCGTTGCCCCCAAACGTAACTGACTCAGCAGACAACGTAGTTGACTGCAGCGGAGAACGACGCCGACCGGGCTGAGTACTCCGACTCGCTAGTAAACACCAAGCATATACCAGCGCTAGGCATTGATGCGCCTCGCAAGTCGTCGACGTTGAGTTATAGCGGGATCATGCTTGGATCACCACTGCGGAGGTAACTGTTTCTCTGGCCACTCTGTGACTAGTACTTTCTCGTGCCTTGGTCGTGCTCAACGACTCCTGGTGTTGTTGAACAAGTCGTCCGCCTTCGTACCTGCCCTCGACACTGCGAGGCTGTAACCCTGCACGGGAGGATGGCCATGATGGCGTGCTTGCTATTGAGTGCACACAGTAGTCGCTGCGAATACGCATCTGCCAATCTGCCCCCAGAGGCAAGAGGTCGCCCTGGTGCCGGCCTGCCGTCTCGGTGCCTTGGGAGCGAAAGTGCTGCCTCCGTCGCCCGAGCCAAGTCGTCTGGCTCTCCGACACCGGAAAGGCGCCTCTTGGGGTAGTCAGACGCGGCGCTTAACGATGCAGAACCGCTCGTTTGCCCACATCTGGCTGCAAAATAGTCTGGGTCTCTGGGGGGAGGGGGGGGAAAGCGACTCCGGCGCGACCCTAAACATCCCGGGGTTGCGTACGTCCCTCTGGCCGTGTAGGCAGCGCATTCTGGCTGTGTAGGCAGCGCCTTGAGCGTCTTGCGCGGGAAAGCACGAAACGGTGCGTTGCGTGCCGTACGCGCGTTGCCGAGTCGCTAAATCAAGCAAGGGTTCAAGAAACCAAGGCCCACGGCGGGTTGCGGCCCCAGAGGGACCAGGCGACCGGAGTCGGATCCTCCTGGCGAGGCCGGTCGATGGGAAGCCGACCTGGTCTCGTTCTTCTTCCCAAGGCGTCTTCGTACGCCTAGGCCCGCGAATCTCGTTACACTGATCCAATGCTGACGACTCGTGAGGCGCGCGAGTCCGCGGAGGCACGACATGCCGGTCAGCTGAGTACTCAGCCGGCCAGTCGTCAGAGCGCGTCTCCCCCATCACCATCCCATCCACGTTCCCGTTCGCTTCCGGACTTGCTGATCCGACTTGCCGGGCTCGTCGCTGGGTGGTCCCGTCTGGCTGTCTACGGGCCGCCGAGCGGCGAATCTCCCCTCTCTACAGCCGCCAAATTCGGTCCATCCGAGGGACGGCAGCACGAGGCAAGCATTCTCCAGAGATCTCGAGGAACGAGTCGGTGCTCGGACAGCCTGCCCGCGCAGAACTCGTCCGGCCCGGGGAAAAGAGTGCTCACTCTACTCACCGGCCGGGCAAAGAGTGCTCGCTCTGCTCGCCAGTCGCGCTCTGCAGCTTCTCGTGCCGACTGCGGGACCATGCGAGGCGTTGCCGGACCGTGGCCGCCCCTGCGTCGCGTCTGATCGTCCGCACTCGATACAAGACAGAGCACTGTCACCACGATGCAGCCGACTGAAGCTAGCAGACACAACGACGTGATTGATCTAGCCAGACGAAGATGCTCTACCTATACCAGAGTCGCCGCGAGCGCTCGCCGTCTCCCTCGCCGCTCCGCAGATCATGTTGTCTGCGACAGTCTCGTCCCTCGCCGCGCAGACCCACGTTGCCTGCGACCGTCTCGCCCCTCGCTCGCAGATCCACGTTGTCTGCGACCCGTCTCGCCCCGTACCGTGCCGCTTTATCTGTTCGAGGAGCCCGAGAGGCAGCTTAGGCGGTCTTGTCCTTGTTGTGGTAGTTGACCTTGTCGTTCCAGCTGGAGAGGCGTCAGCAAAGGCGGCAACAGGTCGAGAGGGGGGGAGAAGGAAAGGGAGAGGGAGGGGGACGTGGATGGGAAAGAGAGGGGGAGGGAGAAAAAGCGGGAAAGGAAAAGAAAGGGAGGAAAAGAGACAGGGAAAAAGAAAGAGAGAAAAAAAAGGAAAAGGAGGAGAGAAAAAGGAAAAAGGGAAAGAGAGGGACAAAGAGGAAAACGCGGATAGGAAAGGAAGGGAGGAAACGAGAAAGGAAAGAAAGGGGGAAAAGGGGAAAAGGGGAGAAAGAGAAGGAAAGGGAAGAGGTAGAAGGAAAGGGAGAAAGGAAAGGGGGAAGAGACTTGATTCTAAGCAGGGAAAGGGAAAAGGAGGGGGGGGGGAAAGGAGAGGGAAAGGAGAAAGGAAAGCGAAAAGAAAGGAGAGAAAAGGAGGAAGGAAAGGAGAGGGAAAGGAGAAAGAAAGAAGAAAAGAACGAAAGGAGAAAAGAAAAGGAGGAAGGAAGGAGAAAAGAAAAGATGAAAGGAAGGAGAAAAGAAAAGATGAAAGAAAGGAGAAAAGGAGAAAAGGAAAAGGAAAAGGAAGAGGGAAAGGGAAAGGAGAAAGAGAAGAGGAAGGCAAGGAGAGACTTAAGGGGAACGTACAAGAGGGTCTTGTCGCCGTCGCCCCAGGCGAAGTTGCGCACGCGGATGTTCTGGTAGGGGTACTCGACACGCTCCTCCAGGGGCGGCATGTGGCTCCAGTGCTCCCAGTGCTCATTCCACTGGTAGTAGGCGTTGGCGCCAGCGCCCAGGAGGGCGGGGATGCAGAGGCTAGGGGAAGTCAGCAGCATCCTTGTCTTGTGTCCGTGTCCTCGTCCTTTTCCTTGTGTTCTTTATGTTCCTCTTGTCTTCTTCTGCCCTCTTCTGTTCTTTGCGTCCTCGTGTCCTCGTGTCCTCGTGTCCTCGTGTCCTCGTGTCCTCTTGTCCTCTGTCTTTTGCGCCCTCTTCTCTTCCCCCTTGTCCCTCCTTCCCAGCTCTCCTTCGAACGGCGAGGTGATGACCTACAAGATGGATAATTTCTTCCACAGATCTGTTCTCAGCGTCAGCACCCATCAGTCTGTTCTAGTTAGGCAGTCCAGCTCAGCGCAAGCAGCCTCCTCGGGAGCCAGGGCTCTGAGGACAGACTCACCAGACGTGGCCGCGGCGTGCGCCTTGACGGCCTCACGCTCGCGCACAAAAGCGTTGCTGGAGGAGGACGGAGCAGAGCTCATCAGGCGGCGAGGCGCGCGGCGGGCGAAGGCGGACAGCAGCTGCTGCGGCGCCGACGCCGAGCGCAGGATCTGGCGCTGCGGAAACATGGCTGCAGAATTGGTTGGAGGTAGGCGGTAGAATTGGTCAGAGGCAGGCAGTGCGCGATTCGACTTTCTATGGTGGCGAGACAAATGAAGCTCGTGCAGAGAAGCTCCGGCGCGCAAATCCCGATACGTCAGTCAGGCCATTCCTGATGGTCCGTGCATTCGGACCTAGAATACCCGATCCGAATTGAGTCCCGCTACCTGGATACAGTGGACTGACATGCTGCCTCCTACAGCGGACTGCGCTGCCTCCTACAGCGGACTGCGCTGCCTCCTACAGCGGACTGCGCTGCCTCCTACAACGGCCTGCCCACTGCCTCCTACAGCAGACTGCCCACTGCGACTGCCCACTAAGACTGCCCACTGCAACTGCCCACTTCCTCGAGTGGACTGCCAGTGCGCTGGCATTGTGGAGACAGGCCGGAGTTAGCGTAGCTCGCGTGCCTCTTGCCAATTGATGTGCACATTGTCCCAGTGCTTAAGCCTGAGTTAAATCAGAATTATCTTGTGGGATTTGGACGTATCCAATGAACCAAGCCCTTCAGATCGGCAAGGTAGGCATGTAGTCTAATTTTTGGCTGTTGGCACCTAGTGCAGCAACGGGCGCAGCAACAGCAAAGCAACAGACTTCAGCTTGGGCAGTGACCAGCGGCAACAGGGCAGTAACAGCCAGCAACAGTGACAGCAACGGTAACCAGCAATAGCACCAGCTGGGCAGCAACCAGCAGCAGCGACGAGCTGGAGGCAGCGGCCAGAAACGGCAACCTAAGCCCGGGCAGCGCGGCCTGGTCCAGTAGCCCCTTCCAGGATGACCCCGCCCCAGCCAGTGTCAGAAATGCCCGCCTGCCGCGGCTGCTAGACCCGCCGGGTGGCCTTACGTCGCGCTCGTCGGCTCTCCCACCTGCATCTTCGTGCTTCCATACTTTGTGCTTCCATGCTTCGTACTTCCATACTTCCAACTGCATACTTGCTGCTTGCTTACTTGCTACTTGCTTGCTGCTTGCCTGCTGCTTGCCTACCTTGCTTATCTGTTTACTAGCTCTCTTGCTCGCTGGTTTGGGTCTACTTGCTACTGGTTACTTTCTAGCTGCCAAAGGTGTTTCTTGCTCATCTACTCCCTCAAGCCACTGCGCCTCTTCACCCTCGTCCTGGATCGGCGTTCCAGATCAGCATCTGATTCGGCATCCCGAATCGGCGTCCCAAATAGTCGTTTGTCGACGCCTCAGCCTGAATCGTCGTCTGTCAATACCTCGACTCCCTCGGTCTGAATCGTCTGTCAATACCCCGACTCCCTCGGTCTGGATCGTCTGTCAATACCCCGACTCCCTCGGCCCAAATCGTCGTCCGTCAATACCCCAACTCACTCCAGCCCGATTGGCTGTTAATACCTCGACTTCCTCTGGCGATCGTCCGTTAATACCTCGACTTCCCCTCCGCCTCCCCGCCCAGGCTGGCACGCATCTGCATATGGAACCGACGCTGCCCGCTGCTGGTCCGGCTGTGCCTCCGCTGAGGTAGTCCGGACGATCGACAAGACCGACCGGCCTGCCGACAAGCCTCCCCGCCTGCTTCCTGGCCGTCTGCGGTACGCCACTCGTGACCGTTCCTCTTGTCGCTTGTGACGCTTCCTCCGGCCGCCTATATACGCGCATTCTCCGCTGCCTCTCTTCTCCGTTTCTCGTCGTTTTCGACCACTCCCCTAATACTCCGCGCCCGCGAATGGTTGCCGGCCTCCGTTCTCGTTTCGGCCTCTACTCGTCGCTCTCGACCTCTATTCGTAATACTCCGCCAGCTCACCTGGCTCGCTCGCGGCACTTCTGCAGCCGGCCGGTGGATCGTTTCCGCCGCTCTCGCAGCACTGCAACGCCGCTATTCGGGCGAGCATCGTCCCGGGCGGACATCGTTCTAGCATCCTCTCCCGCGCGCCGAGCCCGCGGGAGCCGACAAGAGAGCTGACGCTCGGCGCGATCAGTCCCTATCGTTCCGACGACCACGTAGGTCCCAGCCCTCCGCCTCTCGCCCCGGCCTGTCGCTAACTGCCCCGCCTCAGTCTCGTCCACGCAGAAACCGACAAGACCCCGACGCTCGGCACGATCGGCCTCACGATCGGCCTCTCGACCAGCCCTCCGATATACGCACGCCCCGACCCTCTGCCTCTCGCTCCGGCGGCCTGCTCCGGCCCGCCCCTCGTCTCGTCCACCGGACACCGGCGAGAGAGCTGACGCTCGGCGCGACCAGCCGGTCAGTCCTCCGATCTACTAGGCCCCACCCCTCCGCCTCCCTCTCCGACCTCCCGGCCTGCGGCTGACCCGCCGCCGACCGTCCCTAGCCGTCCGAGATGCGGCCCCCGCGGGTCGCCATCCTCTCCTTCTCCCTCGCGGCGTGCCTCTTCCTCTTCTGCCGGGGCATCAGCTCGCTGCGCCGCCCGGCGCCGGCGGTGCTGTTCGCGCCGGCGCGCTCGTCCTGGGCCTTCACCGCGCCGTTCTCGCTATTCCCGCCCAGCGCGGCCATCTCGCTCACGGACGACAACAGCACCTTCTTCGCGGCGCGGCCGGCCGCCTTCGGCGCGCCGCTGCCGTCCCGGGGCATCCGCGGCCGGCTGTGGGTCGGCACCGGCTTCGACGACCAGGACCTGCAGGACGACGACGCCCAGGGCGAGCTCGGCTGCGGCGACGTGCCCGGCTGGGACGACCACACGGCCAACAGCCCCGCCGCCCGCGTCCTGGGCTACCACCGCGCGGGCGCGTCCTCGCGACCCAGCGCCCCGGGCCTACTACGGCGCGTGTTCGACGACGGCACGGACGACTACCTACACGAGTCCCTAGCGGCGGCGTCGCCGTCGGCGGCCGCGCACGCCGCCGAGGCGGGCCGGCGCGGCCGCGCGGACATCCGCTTCCTCCAGGAGCAGGCGGAGATCGCGGGGAAGGTGGCGCTCCTTAGGCGAGGCGGCTGCGGCTTCCTCGAGAAGGTCCGGTGGGCGCAGCGCCGCGGCGCCATCGCCGTCGTCGTGGGCGACAACCGGCCCGGCGGGCCGCTCATCCAGATGTACGCCCGCGGCGACACCTCCAACCTGACCGTGCCGGCCGTCTTCACCTCGCACACCACCGCCCATGTGCTCACCCGCCACGCCCTCGAGCAGCCGGAGCCGCCCCGGACGGAGCAGCACGACGAGCGGCCGAAGCCGCCCCGGGCGAAGCAGTACGACGAGCGGCCGAAGCCGAAGCAGACCCAGCCTCGGCCGGAGCAGTACAAGCCCGAGCAGCGCCGGCCGTCTGAGGAGGCTAAGCAGCCTCGGCCTGAGCAGCACAGGAAGGCCGAGCAGTACAAGGCCGATCGGTACGAGGCCGAGCGGTACGAGGCCGAGCGGTACGAGGCCGAACAGTACGAGGCCGAGAACAGAGAGGTCGACCTCGTCCACCGGCTGCCCCCGGCGACGCCCCCGATGACGCCGGCGGGCGTGGCCGCCCTCCGGCTGGACACCGCCGGCC
>JAKLNC010000283.1:0-38826 GCA_022813145.1 Barbatosphaeria neglecta | reverse complement strand
CCCCCCCCCCCCCCCCCCCCCCCCCCCCCCCCCCCCCCCCCCCCCCCCCCCCCCCCCCCCCCCCCCCCCCCAGAAGATACAAGAAAAACAAAACACTCCCGGTGCGGTATGCATGTTATGTACATTTACAGGTATGTATATCTATGTTTCTACGGATGCACTGTGTCATTGACAATTATGAATGCCTCAGTATGTTTCTACGGATGCATCATGTGTAGCATGAAAGGACCTCGCCTGCAGCCATCACATGTGCGCCCTTCCAACTACTCAGCTCCACGCCAAGCGCTAATAGGGACGGATCCATCCCCTCCCTCTCCGTCTCCCTGCCACTCTCCCTTCCGCCTTCCAGGGGCAGTAGGATCAATAAGCCTCTCGGTCTACCACAGACAAATCAGACCTTCTCTCTTCCCACGACGCTATAAACAAACCGGAGCGCCAGAGCAGGAAAACAGAGAAAACGGGAGGGCGATAGGCTAGGCCAGTGCAGGCAAGCCAGGGCCGTCCCTGTGCCGACAGGACAGCCCGGACACTCGGAGTGGGTTATGACATCTATTGAGTATCTACACGGATCGTGCTGTACGAAGTTGGGACCCGGTCGGGAGGGCTTTGCATGCAATCTTGCCCGGCCTGCCTGGCCTTGCCACTAGATATGTTTGGTGGAAATGGAAAAAGGAGGTGGGGGGCGCAGAGGACGGAGGAGGGATTGATGCCCAATGCCGGTCCCACCCCGAGTTATTGGGCGCATTACGCGCTCGTGCACCTGTGTGTTCCGTCCTGACCTACCAGATGC
Source organism: Barbatosphaeria neglecta (assembly GCA_022813145.1). Lineage (NCBI taxonomy): Eukaryota > Fungi > Ascomycota > Sordariomycetes > Barbatosphaeriales > Barbatosphaeriaceae > Barbatosphaeria > Barbatosphaeria neglecta. Next base: position 38,036 of record JAKLNC010000283.1, on the reverse strand, counting down.
CGTCTACACTTGCTAGGTTATACATGTATGCGTGGAAGTAGCTAGGCATGTTTGGGTAAAGTCCCTCCCTGGGCTGCATTGCATGAACGACTGCAGGTGATGGGCTGGAAGCGCATCCGGTCCTGCTCAGCACTTTCTGTACTGAGCACATCCTACTTTTTTCTCTCTCAGGGATTCTCTCCCTCTCTGTCCCTCTCCTAGCGCTAATGCAACCACATATGCCTCAGGGAGGGGCTCCGAGACATGCACGTCAGAAATGCAAGATGAGAAAAGGCGAATGGAACTGGAGCCCGGGCGCGCTAGTCGTGTGGTTGTCATGAGTGACGTCCGCGGGTACAAGTCGAGCAGAGTGGGGGTCGCACACAGCAAGCATGTGGGAGACTCATAAGCATTTCTTTTTATGGTTGACCCATTAACAGCTCGTAGGTAGGCTTCTAGGTAAGAGGGTAATAACCACTCAAGATCAGATACTCATACAACAAAAGCGCCCATGTCCCGTGTCCGTGTCCGTTCCGTGTCCATTCCTATTCCTTGGCGCCCTTCCTCATCCGAGGTGTTGGTGAATGATGCCGCGAGGCCGCGCTTCTTTGAAGCCCCATCTGATTGTTGTCCTTCCCACATCCCATTAGAAGGACGGCTCGTCTGCATCGTGTTTCGTGTGACGTCTTCGACTGAGGGTGAAAAAAAAGGCATCTATTGGAAAGGGGAAAAAAACGCCGAGTCCCAAGCCTAATCCTAGAAAGGCAATAAGAAAAAGGCTGCAATCTGATGGGTATGGGTATGTGTGTGCGCGTAGGTGTGTACGCGTAGACGTGCACTATGCGTAAGCTTTGCGCTCACTTGTGCTTGTTGTAGTAGCAGGAGGCATCGCGATACTCGCTCGTGGGCTCGTCGGTGTCATTGTTGCGCTGGTGGTGGTTGGTCACGCGCACTACGGTCTCCGTGTGCGGGTTGAACCGCTCCTTGACTTCCACCTTCTGGCCGCCTGTTTGCCGGTCAGTACAGCTGCGAGTGGTAAAGCCGCGCGGCGATGTGCCGTCGGGCAAGGTAGGAAAGGAAGGAATGGGGACTTACCAGCCAGGGGATCACGGTAGATCTCCTCCCGGGCAGAGGCAGAGCCGGTGTAGCTAGTCGCCGAGGTATCGCTGCCACTGTACGACGAACGGGACTGGTAATCGGCGCTTGTGCGGGTAGCCCATGAAGCGACAGAGGCAGGCCGGCGCTCCTCCGCGTAGTTGTGAACCACGGGAAGGTACTTGGAGTTTGGGGAAGGCATCGTGATGGGAAGCGATGAGACGACGTGGGTATGGAAAGGTATCCTTGAGTGGGAAGGAGAGAAGGATTAGATTGACTTTGACAGAGGGAGTAGACAAGGTTGGAGTTGCTCCTGTGTTTTGTCTGGGGATACTGAGAGAAAGGGAGGGAAGAGGAGACGGGAGAAGGAAGCCTTGCTTCTTATATACTAATATAGAGAGATTATGGAGAGACTGAGCAGAGTGTTGCCTACCTAGCAGGGGACTTACTTCACGACGTTAGCCGTATATACACAACAGTACGTACACAAAAGCATGCACGTTCAGTGGGAGGCGGATAGGCAGAAAGCGAGGCGGTTTGCTGGGGAAGGAAGATTAGATGGGGTAGGCACCAGAAAGGGAGGGAGGCACTGGGAGGGTATGGCACAGCCAGGCTTGGTTCGGTGTGGGAAGCCACTTGGGTTCGCTGCCTGACCGGCAGGGCAAACAACGTGGGTGTTTCCGGAGTGACGCTGGACCAATACATTCTCACGACATGGCTAGGCCGACAAGGAGAATGAGCGGCCGGCCAGCTAGCAAGCCAAACACCAGGCAGGCGGAAAAGCCAGGATGAGTCAAAGGTCGATGTCAGGAGGGCGCCGCTGCCGCCCCCCCTCCCCGCGCCCCGGCCTCACGACGCTTCATCCGGCGAGGTAAGGGAAGGGCAGCCGCTGGGGAGCACAGGGAGGTAATTAGGGACAGAAACCGTGGGGCTGTAGGATGATTGGGCATTAAGGGCACGGAGACTAGCTACTGGCTGGTATCGGGCACTAAAAGGGGTGAAGGTAAGCAAGGGCTCTCTTGCTCAGAGTCCAAAAGGAGAAAGGCACGGGGGAAGGGGATCAAGGGACCAAAAGACAGGGTCTGGAGGGAGACGTGGGAGGGAAGGCGGGCGGTGCGGACGGAGGAGCGTCCGTGGGAGGGAAACAGGGAAGGGGACAGGGAGGGCGCCGACCAAGGAAGGAAGAGAACAGTGGTAGAACAGTGGCAGCGTTGCGCCGCCAGGAGTGACGAGCACTGACGACGCAAGTACACAGGCAGGAATGGCAGGGCAGGGCAAGGCAGCCTGGTGGCAATTCGCTAAACACAAAAAGAGGCAGACGAGGTGCCCTGGCAGCGGTAATAAAAGTGAGAGGTAGCTACCGAGATCGCCTCTGCGGTGGTGGTGGACCGCGCCCTGATAAGAATAACCCGTAAGCAAGGCGGAATCCAGTGACAAGCGAGAGAGAGCGAGCGCGCGTTTGCGCGACCAGTCCCGGGCCTCACGCCTCACTTTTTGTGCGTGCCCTTCGTACGAAGTATCAGTACAGATACAGGGTCCAGGGGGCCCCGGCCCCACCAACTGCGTGGGCAGCACGCCGTACGGAGGTACGAAGCGCCACAGTGCGTGGACGCACATTTGGCTGCAGTGCCACCGGGCTACGGGAGCGGACGCAGAAAGGTGAGGCCAGGCAGGGGTAGCCGGGGAGGGGTCCGAAGTTAGGGGAGGATCGACGCAGGAACCGATGGGTGAATTGGGGCTGCCACTGGCTTTCTGCTGCGGCTGCCTTGGTTCGTACCCACGCACCTAAGGAGAAGGGGCACAAGGGAAGCCAAGGAGCTCTCATCTCGCGCTGTATTCCCACATGACTGGGCCGGGCGTCTTACCCACGCAGCACGCTACCCTGTACGGCATAGCCGTTGCAGCCTTCCTTGCCGGGCGCTAAATCAGGCCCAACGACGACGAGTTGAGGCCTGGTTGCAGGTGATGTCACTGAGAGCCGGCCCCCACCGCTTAATGAATGCTGTTTTGCTGCCTGCGAGTGCCTGGAGCGTCGAAATACGGAAAAGCATTCTCCCAAGCAGCCAGGCAGGCCAGGCAGACCGGGCGGTGCGCTGTGAGTCACTGCGCCACGGTTGTCGTGTGCTCATTAATTGCGTCGGCGGCAGCAGCAGCAAAACGAGACGGTGAAGGCTGGTCTGTATCCTCGTGCTCTCCCGACAGGAAACGAAGCGACAAAATTGGCCCCCATTCGCAAATGCGATTGGGGAAAATGCAGTGGAACCCGTCAGGCGGGGGGATTCGGAGAGCCCGCGAAAGGGTCCATGAAAGACCTTCTGGAGCGTTTTGCCGGCCGGGGCGCAGCGGGGGCCTGCTGTGGCTGGAAGCAGTAACCCTGTGGCTGCCCTGGCCCAACGTGCCAGCCTGTCCTCCGTCTGAAGGAGATAGAAAGCCCTTTCGGTCCTTCCCCGTGCCTGTAACGTATTAGGCAGCGATGCCCGGATGGCGACATACGTGGTTTGTACAGAGTACCAACCTACGAAATACCACTGAGTAATGGCAGGCTTCATCGTGTTTTTTGCTTTCTATCTCTGCACTGCCCCAGGCTCTCTCCGTAACAGGATGCGCAGGACAGGAGAGATGGATGGATGCTGGGAGCTGGAGCTGGAGCTGGAAGCCGTGATTCATTCCAGATTACTTCAGGCACTGCAAACCTAGCCCAGGGGGCATTAAACCAGGAAAAGGGATGAGCCCTGGACGGCGGATGCCATTGGTTGGACGCCCGTTACAGCTGTTTTTAGCAGTTCACCAAGACCACTCCTCCGAAATTATAGGGGCTGTAAGTGCTATAGTTAGGTCTGTAGCGCCAGTAAAGCCCTGAAGCGCAGCACCCTCCCCAGGAAAATATGTCGAGCCGCACGCCACCGTGGCCAGACTGGCTCGGCAGCAACTTGGCGAGGCCGTCAGTGGACGTTCGTGCCAGGCCCTGACCGTTCCTGCGTCACGAGTACCTTACGGAGTACGCGGGTGGCTGGCTGGCCTCGGGCGAGGAAAGATTGGCCTGCCCAGGCGCGTCGATCGCCGCCCAGCCAGCCAATCGATCGGGCACCGGTCACCCAGCCTTCCGCCCTTCAGGCATCACCGTCTGAGCGGAGAATGCTGTGGAAGGGTGGCTGTGCCAGCTTTGCTTGTAGTGTGCACGCCTTAGCTGCCATGTGATACGTCCCGCACCTCACTCCCATTTGCTCACCTGACAGCAGGGCTCCGGCTCGAGTTGAGTTGTTTCAATTCCAAACAATGCAGTATGGGTTTGAAAGCCTTCGAGCCGTTTCGAGCAAGGACAGGGGCGAGGCAATGGCAAGGCCACGGTAGGCCTGAGGCTTCCTAGCGCTCCTTGTCGATTGATTGGTCAATTTGCTGTCTCTGTTTGGTGTCCCTGTCTTACCCATAGCGGAATCGCGCCGTCCACAGGGTACTCCATAATAAGTCCGTACCCGCTTTCGGGAAAGGACACCTTAGCGACGGGGAGCTCCCTGGCACCTTCTGGCAGCAGTTAGTGCTCGTGCTTGTACCTCCAGCACTGTGCCAACGGTGGAGAACTGCACTGAAACCAGCGTTGCCCCGCGTTGTGCTGCGTCGTCCAGTCTTGCCCTGCTTTTCCGCCACTGACCAGTTGGCCATTCTCTCACCATCAACAAGCAGCCATCACGAACCTCCGAAGCTCCGAAGCTCCCGCCCTTTGCCGAACCCAACAATTGTTCGGACGCCTACCAAAATGCGTTTCCTACTCTCCCTGTCCCTTCTCGCCTCGGCGGCCGTGGGCGCTCTGGCGGCCGATGAGCTGAAGATCGACGTCACTCTCCCTGTCGAGTGCGACCGGCAGACCACCAAGGGCGACAGAATCCACGTTCACTACCGGGGCACCCTCCAGTCCAATGGCCAGAAATTCGACGCCAGTACGCTACGCCCTACTGCAACCGCCGCGCCCCGCGAGTCACCTGAGCCCCTCTATCGTTCCGGGCAACGACCGAGGGACAAGGGATTGATGATAGAGTCCAATTGAACTGCGCGCTGACTCTGTTTTCACACTGCTGCTAGGCTACGACCGGGGCACGCCCTTCAGTTTCACTCTGGGCGGCGGACAGGTGATTAAGGGGTTAGTCCACCCTGCAATAAGGCCATGGCGTGGGCGCTGGCATCGGTGGTGACATTGGTTCGAGTGCTGACACTGATTCTTCACGCAGCTGGGACCAGGGTCTCCTGGACATGTGCATCGGCGAGAAGAGGTGAGAAGATCTTCGCACTCGTGCTCCTCGAAGATTATGCGCTGATGTCTTCTCGTACCAGAACCCTCACCGTCCCGCCCGAGTACGGCTATGGCCAGCGTGGCATGGGCCCGATCCCTGCCGGCTCGACTCTGGGTATGTCATCCTGCCGGCCACCCCGCGGCTGGGTTAACGTGAATACTAACGCTCTCGCTCTCGCAGTCTTCGAGACGGAGCTGATGGGCATCGAGGGCGTTCCCCAACCCGCGTCGATTGTGACCAAGCCGGCGAGCTCGAGCAACGTGGCGAACCACGCTACCTCGAAGATCGCCGAGAAGGTGGCCAGCAAGGCGTCGGAGGCAGCCGAGGTGGTGAAGACGATCCTGGCCGACACCGACGACACCCAGGAGCACAACGAGCTCTAAGCTGTCCAGGCTTTTAGGAGGACAGCGAGGGGCATTGCAGATCTGAGCTCGTGGCTATGCATATCTGGGCGGTGAAGTGCTAGCTGGACGGACTCTACCTTACTTCTGCCGACATCCTTCAGTTGCGCTTATGTACAAATGAAGTTACCACAACGCACTCGCGTGTTCCAAGCTCCCCCGATGCGTGCACGAAGCACGTTGAAAGCTCAAGCTAGATCGTTGTGATGAACACTCTGTTGGACGATATGCACGTATCAACGTATCGGTGGGTATGCATGCCCACTGCTTATTGTACAATTGTGCTCATCGCCCGATCAAAACCCGTGAAGCAAGTACTGGAGCGTAAAAAAGCGGGCCAGGCCGAGGAGACTGGAGCGTCTCCCTCGGTAATTAAAAAACCAAAGCGGTTTAGCACACCGCCGTTCTGACTAAAATGGGTTGCCGTTGATATCCCGGCCAGACCGCACTCGTTTAATGTGCATACGCGCTCCTGACTCGTGCTCGCGAGGGTAGCGCTATCGCGACTGTCACGGCGATGGCGGCGGTGTTGGTCTGAAGTGCACGTTTGGAGAGCGAAGGTTCCCCTGCGCATCGGTACTAAGTACCTATTATAGCGGGTGCTGCACACGTGGTGGTAAGTATTTGCCATCCCAGCCTAACCTAGTAGTAGTAGGGCCAAGCTGAGTCAGGTGTTATGGATTGTTGCATGCAGGCCTCACCGCCTGCACTACCGGCTGCCATATCGCCTGGCTGCCCCTCACCGGTCGCGACTGCGTCTGATATTCTTTCTGCTTGGTCGCTCCTGCCGCCGACGCAGCCCGGTGGCCAACGGCAGACCTGGGCGTTTTGGGACTTTCGAGCCCGGGCGGTCGTTCGTCGTTCGACCTCGAAGGGCCGTCCTCCTCGTCCTTCTCGTCCTCCTTCTCGTCTTCCTTCTCGCCCTTCCAACTCGTACTCCCTTCCCGTCCTTCTCGTCTTTTCCTCTTCCTTCTCCTCTTTCTCTCCTCCTCCTCCTCCCTCTCCCCATCTTCTTCCTCCCCTCTTCCTCCCCCTCTGCTTCCCCTCCTTCTCCCCCTCCTTTTCTCCATCTAGCCCCCGGGATATCGGCAACCATGCGGCACCGACGGTGGTGGGCTAACTTCGTCGAGAAGCATCCCCGCCTCGCCGTCGTCGTCAGCCCCATCTACGCGCTGCTGCCGCCGCTCAACTTCATCACCATCCACTATGCCTACTTCATCAGCCTCAGCCTCGTCTTCTCGCTCATCTTCTGGGGCTCCTCCGACCCGGCGCTGAGCGTCAGCTACACCGACAGCCTCTTCCTAGTAGTGTCCGCGCTGACCGAGGCCGGCCTCAACACGGTCAACCTCAGCCAGCTGACGACGTGGCAGCAGGTCATCCTGTTCCTGGGCATCATCCTGGGCAGTTCAGTGTGGGTGTCCATCTGGACCGTCTTCTTCCGCAAGCGCGTGTTCGAGAAGCGCTTCGACGACATCGTCAAGGCCTCGCAGGCCCGGCGCTTGCGCCTGCGCTCCAGCAGCTCCCTCAGCCTGCCCCTCTTCCGCAGGGTCGCCAGCACCTTCCGGACCGCGCCAACCGCGCTGACCCAGGCTCAGGCCCAAGCCCAGGCCCACCATGCGGCCGCCCGCCCCGCCGGGGGAAGCGGATGGGAAGCGGGGGGGGGCGGTACCGGAGTGGCGGCCCAGGGTCCCGCCGCTACTAGGGCCGTGCCTGTAGCCGCGCCGGAACGGGAGTCGGAGACGGCAGGGGAGCGCATCTCCATGGCACCGACGACGCGCACGGCCGACGACGTCGACGCTGCGGGGGGCCGGATCGCCTTCGCGGACGATCTCCACCCTGACGTCGGCGCCGGCGCCGACACCGCTCAGAGCACTGCCAACGCCTACCACCACGCCGAGAACGGGAGGGGGCCCATCCGTCGAGGCCGGGGAGCTAGCGGGGCGGCGGAGACGGAGACGTATCCAGAGAAGCTGCGCAGCTTCCGCTTCGGCACCCCCAGCTTCCTGTCAGACCACACGGTGGGCCGCAACGCGCAGTTTCACGACCTGACGACGGAGGAGCGCGAGCACCTGGGCGGCTGCGAATACCGCGCGCTCAAGGTGCTGGGCGTGATCGTGCCGCTGTACTTCTTTCTGTGGCAGTTCATCGGCTGCATCGGCCTCGGCGCCTGGATCAACTACAACCTGCCTGAAGCGGCGACGGCCAACACCGCCAACGGCATCAACCCCTGGTGGGCGGGCATCTTCAACGGCGCCTCGGCCTTTAACAACAGCGGCATGTCCCTGATCGACGCCAACATGATCCCGTTCGAGAACGCGTACTACGTGCTAGTCACCATGGGCCTGATGATCCTCGCCGGCAACACCGCTTACCCCGTGTTCCTGCGTCTCATCATCTGGAGCCTGCTGAACCTGCTGCGGGCCTGCACGGCCGAGGACAACTTCTCGGACGCCAAGGCGACCTTCGAGTTCATCCTCAAGTACCCCCGCCGCGTGTACACCAACCTATTCCCCTCGCGCGCCACCTGGTGGCTCGTCTTCATGCTCGTGCTGCTCAACGGCATCGACTGGGCCGCCTTCGAGCTGCTCAACTTTGGCAACCCCGTCGTGGCCGCACTCCCGCCCGGGGCCCGCGTGCTCGACGGCCTCTTCCAGGCTATCGGTGAGTGCTCAACCTCTAGCTTACCTCCCTGGGTTCTCCTTGGGTCCTCCCTGGATTGTTTCCCTAAGTTGGCTCCCTGACCGTAAGAGGCCGCCTCTGACGCCTTTCCCCGGCAGCCGTCCGCTCGGGGGGCTTCTACGTCGTGCCCATCCCGTCTCTGTACATCGGTCTGCAGGTGCTCTACGTGATCATGATGTACATCTCCGTCTACCCCGTCGTCATCACCATGCGCCACTCCAACGTCTACGAAGAGCGGTCCCTCGGCATCTACGCCGACGACGCCGACGCCCTCGCCGACGCCCTCGCGGCTGCCCACCAGCCTCGTACCAGCCTTCGGGCCACCTCGCCGGACTCGCTATCCCGCCAAACGGTGGCAACGGCAGCGCTCCCGCACGCGAACGCCCTCTCACGGTCGGAGACGGCATACGAGCTGGGCCGGGCCGTCCGACGCGCCTTCGTGCCCTGGCACGGCGTCGGCGTGGCCGCCCCCAGGGACGGGGCCGAGAGCCGGGTCAGCTTCATCAGCCACCAGATCCGGGGCCAGCTGGCGCACGACCTCTGGTGGCTGGTGCTGGCCGTGCTCGTGATCTCAACCATCGAGACGTCGCATTTCTTGACGGATCCGGTCGACTACAGCGTCTTCAACATCATCTTCGAGGTCGTGTCGGCCTACGGCTGCGTCGGGATCTCCGTAGGCCTACCTTGGGCCGCCTACTCCTTCAGCGGGGGCTGGCACACCGCTAGCAAGCTGGTGCTCTGCGTCGTCATGCTGCGCGGCCGGCACCGCGGGCTGCCCGTCGCCCTCGACCACGCCATCCGCCTACCCGACGAGCAGTTGCACCAGGACGAGGAGGACGACTACCGCATCCGCCGCAGCGTCACCGGCCGGCGCCTGAGCGTTGAGGTCTAAGCAGGAACTCGATCTTACGGGCAGTCTAAATACTTACTACGCTCAACATTTTAACGGCTGTGGCGATCTAGAGGCGTTGACTCGGTCTTTCGGGTACTGCTCTTGTCCGGGGGTTACCCCTGAGATGATATAAAATAACAGAGGGACGGAGATTGGATGGGCGGGGGAGGGAGGAGCCTTTGCTTTTAGGTTGCATTTAGACGAGGCGGTTTGAACTACAAAAAAGGGGGGATGCCCTCTTTGGAAAGGTCCACTTAAAAGTTTTGAATATCATGAATTATCGCTCTCGCTTCGAAAGGAGCAATATCTTTTGATCTACTAGAGAATTACGGTGACTCGGGTATATGTATGTATTGAGTATATACATATCTCGAGCGATAGATAGCCTGTTGGCCAGCTGAGCCTAAGATCATCAGCGTCAGGATCATGAAGGCGAGAAAAAGGAGGGGGGCGGGGAAGGAAGTGCGAGAATATTCCCCGCGGAAGCAAACTAGCGGTCACTGGAGATCTCCCCGCACGGCAGTGCTCGTCAGCCTGGATCATCCCTAATACCGAGTGAGATTTTCATAAACCCAAGGATGCTCCTTCGCGTGCCGAGGCCTGCTGTTGGCTCTTGGGGGTTTGGCAAGACATTGGGTAGGGAGAGGAGGGCTCCATATTGCCGAATTTGCAGCTACATCCTCCTTCCTCCTCCTTCGCAAAGCTTGCCTTGTTTTAGTGCCGAAGAGGAAGTACTACAACTCCCTTCAAGCACCGAGCTATATGTATACTCTATTGCTGTCTACATCCAGGACATATTATTTCTACGTAAATATATTTAGGGGATTGACTACCAGTCTGCCTACCAGACATTCTCACTAGGGCTTAGTTGGTCCGAGACTTTTCAGAGTTCAGACCGACTCCACTTGGCGTCTACCATGAGGATCGCGTCGGGCAGCTTGGCCGCCACAGGGCTGGTCTCGCTCGTTCGATCGGCGACGGTAGGGACCTGCCCCGACGCGATGCCGGCCGGCGGGCAGGCCGTCCTCGGCCTCGGCATCAGCGGCAGCAGCGACGGCAGCAGCGACGGCAGCAGGCCGGCCTGTTCCCTGTCGGCCCTCGGGGCACGCACGTGCCTCCGCCCCGGCGTATCCATCGTCTCGGCGGCCGAGGTGGCGTCCGGCGGCACGTACGGCGAGGGGCAGGCCAATCTGGCGTACCCGACAGAGCCGACGGATCTGCCGGCGCTCTGCGCACTCACGGTCAACGTGACGACGTCGGCGTCGTCGTACTTCCGGCTGGGCCTCTTCCTCCCGGCGCAGTGGAACGCGCGGCTCCTGGTGGTGGGCAACGGGGCCTTCGCAGGGGGAATCAACTGGCTGGATATGGGGGCCGGGGTGCGGTACGGCCACGTGGTGGTGTCGACGGACACAGGCCACAACTCGTCCAAGATCGACACCACCTGGGCGCTGAACGCCGAGGAGAAGCGGCAGGACTTCGGGCACCGGTCCATTCACGGCGCGGCCACCATCGGGCGGGTCATCGCCGAGCAGTACTACGGCAGGCCCGTCGCGTATTCGTACTACTCGGGGGCTTCGACGGGGGGCCGGCAGGGCCTGAAGGAGATGCAGCTGCACGCGGACAGCTTCGACGGCGCACTGATCGGCGCCCCGGCATGGTGGACGAGCCACCTGCAGCCGTGGACGACGCGGGTGGGCACCTGGAACCTGCCCGTGGACGCGCCACACCATATCCCGGAGCCCTTGTTCGCCGTGCTCGGCAGGGAGGTGCTGCGGCAGTGCGACGCGCTCGACGGCCTGGTCGACGGCATCGTCAGCGATGCGGACAAGTGCGCTTCCGCGTTCGACGTCGGCACGCTGCTGTGCACGTCCCCGAGCGGGGCTGACTGCCTCACGGCGGCGCAGATCGAGACCGTCCAGACACTGTACGGCGACTACGTCGCGGAGGGCCGCCTCGCCTTCCCCGGGTTCGCGCTCGGGTCGGAGGCGCAGCTTCCCTTTCTGTTGAACAGCCTGGACAACGCGCCGCACCCGCTAGGCGACGGCTACCTGCGCAACTTCCTATTCAACGACCCGGGCTGGACGTGGCCGGACTACCGCGACGGCGACATCTGGCTGGCCGACGAGCGGAACCCGGGGGGCTGCGCAGCGGACGGGTACGCCGACCTGGACAGGTTCCGGGCGCGGGGGGGCAAGATCCTGATGTACCACGGGCTGTCGGACGCACTGATCCCGCCTGGGTCGTCGACGCTGTTCTACCGCAAAGTGGCCGAGACGCTGGACGGGGGTGTGCCGGGCCTGCAGAGCTGGTTCCGCTTCTTCCTGGTGCCGGGGATGCTGCACGTGGCCGGGACGGCCGTCGACGCGCCGTGGTACTTTGCGGGGGGCAACCAGGCCGGCACGGTCGGCACAGACGTGTACTCGACGCCGGGCGGGCTGGCGGACCCGGAGCACGACGCGCTGATGGCCTTGATGGAGTGGGTCGAGAAGGGCCGGCCGGTAGACCGCATTGTGGCCACGACGTGGACGAGCGCTATGGACCCGGCCTCGGGCGTGCTGCGCCAGCGGCCGCTGTGCCCGTATCCGCAGAGGCAGGCCTACGTCGGCGGCGACGAGCGCGTGCCGACCAGCTTCGCCTGCGTGTGAGCGGAAGAGAGAGCCCCGAGGTGTTCACGACTCACACCAAGTAGCAGGCAGTATTCCCCCCCCTCCCCCCCCAAAATATTGATAAAAAATAGCATTCCCCTATAACGGCACTATGCAGAACGGAGAGGGAGATCTAGTTTTGACAATAAAAAAAGGCCCTTTTTGGCCTTTGTTGCCCGCCACCTCGGGTGTCGTCTCGTCGTCTCGTCTAGCATGTCATCGTCCCGTGTGCCTAACTCCGAAGAAAGGTCTTGAAGACGGCGCTCTGGGTACAGTCGACCCAGGGGTAGCCGATCTCGCGCAGGTACTTCTCTAGCTCGGCGGCCTCGGCGTCGGGGCACAGGATGCCGGTGAGCACCTTGCCGATGTCGCTGCCCTCGTTGCGGTACTGGAACAGGCTGATGCTGTACTTGGGCCGCAGCGTGGTCAGGAACTTGCCCAGCGCGCCGGGCCGCTCGGGGAAATTGAACATGTACACGCGCTCGTCGGGCACATCGGACCGGCCGCCGACGAGGTAGCGGATGTGGCTCTTGGCCAGCTCGTCGCCGGACAGGTCCGTGATCGCCATGCCGGACGCGGCGATACGCGCCATCAGCCCCTGCAGCTCATGCGTGCGCTGTGACGCCGGCGCGGTTAGCGACAGGCCCAGCAGCACGTTGGCCTCGGCGTCGGAGGCATAACGGTAGCTGAACTCGGTCACCGCGTGCGGCAGGATGGCGTTGACCAGCTCGGCGAACGCGCCGGCGCGCTCGGGGATGCGCGCCGCCAGCAGCGCCTCCTTGCCCTCGCCAAGGGTGGCGCGCTCAGCCACGAAGCGAAGCCGGTCGAAATTCATGTTAGCGCCGCTGGTCACGGCCACCAGTGTGCGCCGCGGGTCGCCGGACGGGTGCGCGGCCACGTACTTCTTCAGCCCGGCCACGGCCAGCGCGCCCGCCGGCTCGACGATGGACCGCGTGTCCTCGAACATGTCCTTGATGGCCGCGCAGGCCTCGTCGGTGGACACCTGGATGATCTCGTCCACGACCTCGGCACAGATGCGGAACGTCTCCTCGCCCACGCTCTTGACCGCCGCGCCGTCCGCGAACAGGCCCACCTCCTTCAGCACCACGCGCTCGCCCCTAGCCAGCGACTGCGCCATCGCGTTGGCGTCGTGCGTCTCGACACCGATGACCTTGACGTGCGGCGCGATGCGCTTGACGTACACGCCCACACCGGCGATCAGGCCGCCGCCACCCACGCAGCAGAAGATGGCCTCGAGCTTCTGGATGTTGGTCTGGCGCAGCAGCTCCATGCCGATGGTGCCCTGGCCCGCGATGACGTAGGGGTCGTCGAAGGGCGGGATGTTGATCAGCCCGTCCTGCTGCTCGCGCCGCGCGCACTCCTCCTTGGCCGCATCGAAGTCGGCGCCGTGCAGCACCACGTGGCCACCCAGGCGCGACACGTTGAGGTGCTTGATGCTGGGCGTGCCCTCGGGCATCACGATCGTGGCCGGGATCTTGAGCCTGCGCGCCGAGTACGCCACCCCCTGCGCGTGGTTGCCCGCCGAGCAGCACACCACCCCCCGCCACGACCGCGCCGGGTCTAGGTGCGCCATCTTGTTGTACGCCCCGCGCAGCTTGAAGCTGAACACCGGCTGTTCGTCCTCGCGCTTCAGCAGCACGTTGCACTCCAGCCGGTTGCTCAGGTTGACCGCCGGCGTCAAGGACGTCTCCTTGCACACCTCGTACACGCGCGACGTCAGGATCAGCCGGAGGTACTGCCGGGACACCGTTAGCCACTCTATTCTCTAGGGACCCTGGGGACCTTGGCTTGAGGGCATCTAGATAGAAGGGGGGATAGCGCACATCGGGGTGACCGTTAGGGAGGAGGAACTCGTCGGGCACGATGCGGCTGGCCCGCGCCCTCTTGTCTTCTGCCGGCGGCGACGGGTTGGCACTGTACTCCGTCAGAGACAGCCCGCTGAGGAGGCCCGGGGGCGTCCCTGGCGTCTCCGCCATTCGAGGCCGGTATCCATTGCTGACCCTCGGTCCGTTGGCGACAGCGTGATTGGGGGCAGTGCCATTTACACTCGCCGTAGCGCCGCCATTGACGCTCGCCGTAGGGTCACCGTTGACGCTTGTCGTAGGGTCGCCGTTGGCGTTCGCCGTAGAATCGCCGTTAACGGTTTGCTCTTCTGTCGTAGGCGCAGGCATCGTTGCGCGACCGGGCTAGCTCGACCGAATGGACTGAATCAAACCATCGTGGGAGTCAGATGGAGGGGCTCGCGTAGAAAAATTGTTGGTGGGGCAGCTTGCAGTGGATTAGCGTGATCATTCCCACAGCGGGCTCTAAAAATGAGGGGCACGGGAAGCTCTCCACTGCGTGCCGCCAAATCCCCACTATATTTCTCTATAATTCCCACTACCGCAGTGCATTTGCCAGCGATAAGAGTTTCGTCGTAGGTACCTCGGGCGATAAGGTGAGGAGGATGCGTGTGGGTGGATTCGTTTAGCAACTGCTCCCAAATGTCGTCGTCCCACCATTTTTGCTGCTCCTCGCCATCTCGAACCTCGAACCTACAGCACACCTAGCACTTCTATTGTATCTTCTCCGCCTCCCTTCGCCACCAAACGTGTGTACGCACCCTCAATATGTCCGACGGATCTCTGCCCGACCGGCCCATGCCGTCGTCCTTCGACGACAACGAGTGAGTATCATCCCTTCCTCTATCTGTGACGACGAGACGGCAGGCTCACGTGTTCCGCCTCTCTGCAGGCCCTACCACGAGGGCCCCCTGCAGCAGGTCACGCGCAAGCTCAAGTCGGAGCCGCTCATCCCGCTGGGCTGCGCCCTCACCGTGGCCGCCCTGATCAACGCCTGGCGGGCCATGCGTCGCGGCGACCACAACCAGGTGCAGCGCATGTTCCGCGCCCGTATCATGGCCCAGGGCTTCACCGTTCTGGCCATCGTTGGCGGCGGCGTCTACTATGGCGCCGAGCGCGCCAAGGAACGCGAGGCCTGGAAGCTCCAGCGCGCCCAAGCCGAGGAGGAGAAGCGTCAGAAGTGGATCCAGGAACTGGAGGCCCGCGACGCCGAGGACAAGGCCCTGCGCGAGATGATGGACCGCCGCCGCAAGAGGACGGACAAGCCCGCCGCCCCCGACGGCGCTGAGAATGGTGTGCCCGCCGCGGCTCGTGCTGGTCGCGCTGGGGTGAAGGAGGGCTCGTCCGTCCTGACCGCTCTCGGTGGCTTCTGGGCCGGCGGCGACAAGGCCGGCGGCATCAAGACTGACAGCAAGATCGACGGCAAGGCGGCGGGCGAGGCGAGCACCACTACTGCCGCTGTCGGCGGAAAGGGCAGCGTCAAGGACGCTGCCGCGAAGACTGAACCCGGGGCTAGGTCCGAGGCGCAGTCTCACGCAGAGCCCGAACCTGCAGCCATCGAGAAGAAGGAGGGGACCAGCGCTCTTGGCTCGTTGGGTTCCCTCTTCAGCAGAAGGAACCCGGCCAACCCGCCAGACGAAAAGAAGTAGTGACGAGATGCTATGCTGAACAGGATGCTGAAACAGAAGGCGTACAACGCTGTACAACATGAAATGGGAATCCCTAGGTAGGGTGGACTGGGAATAAGGGCCGGAAAAGCTCCACTTTGTCGTCTATAAAATGTAAACATACCCGCCTTTCTACAACCCAAAACCCCTAAACGCCATCCCGGGAGATTATGCATAGTACAAGCTGTACAGATTGTAGGGCTCCTCGAACCACTTCCTCCCCCCCTTCCGTCTATGCCATACTGCCCCCGCTCCTATTGGCCCCGATCAGGCCCGCCATCTCCAAGAGCGCGCGTTCGGTCTCGATATCGCCGGTGCCCAGGTTGATCCTCCTCCGGGCCTCAACTTCCCTCGACTCCCAGGCCCACATCTCGGCCTGCTTTTTGGCCTCCGCATCGCCGCCGCAGCCCCAGACCTCGAGGTTCTCGATCTCAAAACGGTCCTGGAAGTTGAATGGCCGAGCCACGCTTTCCTTGAACGCCCCGCCGCGGGACGTGTAGTCGTGCGTAAACACGCCAAACTCGAAGCTGGAGTCAAGAAGCAGTGAGACTGGCCCGAGGGACAAGAGGCTGGATGGCCGATACGACTTTGACGACGCCGCCGGAGGAGGACAGCCGAAAGATACCCCGGCGTGCGCATTCGACGGGGACGGCTTAGTGAAGGAGACGTAGTCCTTGTTGAGGCTGGACGCCGGGAAGACGTCATGCACGGGCGCTAGCTGGAAGAGGACCGAGTCGCTGTCCCCAAAACACTCCCTGCCCGTGCGACGCCAGGGCTGGCCGACATACGCCCCGAATGTCAGCGGATCCGTCTTACTCCCGTGCGGGAACCTCGGGGGGGGGAGCGACGACGCAAACGCAGATTCTTGTGCCCCCTGCGGCGCGTCACGCACGCGCCGCCCCTGAACCAGCAGCAGAGTCGGCGCGCGCCAGTTGAACACTTTCGACTCGAACGAGCCCATCGAGAACCCATCGTCCGCCCCGGAATACAGCAGCCTGAGTCTCCTGAACAACGACGACCCTGGTATGAAGAACGAGAGCTGAGAGAGCACGTGCACATTAAGGATCGCGCCAGTGTCCTGGAGAAGGGGCTGTTCGAGCTCCGTGTTAGGGACCGAGGGGACAGAGGCCGCAAGAGTGGCAGGGGTGGCGGGAGTAGGAGGAGTCGAGGGAGACGGCCTGCCGCCTGCCCCGGCCTTCCTGTCCTTGCGGTTGAAGTCGAGATTTTTCGAAAAGAGGAATTGCTCGAATAATGGATTAAACCCATTGAAGAGGTAAGGGAAGCAAGTGGGTATCACGCGGTCAAAATGGCTGAACTTGATCCCTGGAGACGTCTCGACGTCGAGGAAGGAGGCCAGGATACTCTCGGCCGTCGTGCGTAGGCGGTCCAGCCCATCGTTAGATGTGCACTCGGTATATTGCGATAACCCCTGCTGAGTCTCCAGGGGCGCAACCAGGAGCAACAACATGATCAGCTTGCGGAAGTTGTCCGTGGGTATCATAGCGCCTTGTACGCTCGCGGTGTTATCGCCTTTTTTGAACGTCTCGATGTAGTCCAGCGTCTCGAAGGCGGCAAGAACGAGATCGTCATCGTTGTCCTCCGGCACATCTTCGTCGTAATCTTCCCCTGCCGCGTCAATGGCGAAACCGTGCGGGTGGGCTCTGACTCCCGCATCGCTGATGCCTCCTGGGGAGGCACTATCACCAGCTCCTTGGGGCTGCGTATCAGGAGACCTCCCCGTTTTCCCACCGGAGCCCGAATCCAGCAGTTTCCTATCGTAGACAGCCAGACTCTTGAACAGGAGCTTCCTGCGGTCCGTCGTAGCCCGTGCCAGCACGCGCTTGTACCGCTCCGTCATAATTGTTATAACCATGACCATCTGCTCGAGTCCTAGCACAGCCGGGGCGTCCTGGAGGAACGGGAAAGCGCCGAGGTAGGACACCATCTGGAAGACGACAGGGGACGCCCCCAGGACGTCCGGGATCTCGAGGAAGCGCGTAACCGTGTCCTCTTTGAGATAGCGCACATGCTGCTCGTGATCGGCGAGGCTTCTGAAGTTATCTTTCAGGGAGAACAGCTCGAGGGGGGTAAAACATTTCCCCGCGAATCGGTTGGCCTGCGCGTCGGGGCCGGTTCGAAGCCGGACCGGATTAGCGAGTGAGACTCCCTGAAATTCCCCCCCATTTACCGAGGGAGACGTGCGTGCCTTGAGGCCGACACGAAGAAGAGGTCTCGGCTCACCAGCTCTCGGCTTAGCTCTTCGTGCGAGCGAGGAACTCGCACACTGGCCGAGTTGCCCTGTCCCATTGTCGTGGTCGGAAGGCAGCTTGGCCGACGGGAATGCCAGAAGACTACCTAGCAAAAGGCTCGATATAGCGTCGCCCAAGGAAGCAGCCGCACATCTGCCCGAAGATTGAGCGCCACCTTCATTATTGTGGCTACAGCTGTATTGGAAGCAAGCAATCCACTCGGTGTGTCCGCAGTCAGCAGTCGGAGAAGGATTTCATCTCGCCGGAGGAAGACAGTTGCTGGGAAAGCTGGGAAAGCTGGGAGCTGCAGCTGCCTGGCGAGCGGCCTATGCGTGCAGGACGGGCGGGGTGCGGGGGCGGTTCTGTCAGCGGACGTCTAGCTGCCTATTTTAGCGTACCGCCCGCTACAAGAAGGTGGGTGGGCCGCATCCATTCGATCCGCTCAGCACGACTCCAATCACCAATATGGCGTGGTCCCGCAACTGGCGATCTCACAACTTCAGGGTAATTAGTACGAAGTAGGACGATATCTCATCCTGTTACAGGATCCCATTCTTAGGTATGGAGGATGATTAGTAGATGAGCAGAAGTTTAATAGAAAAAACAGAACGGGACTCTATCCAAAACCAACATAGGTGCTGGTAACACGAAGAGAATGGTCGGAAGTGAGCTGGATGTTAGTATTGCAGCATTACAATAATGCCTGCCCGCCCGGGTGGTATGCTACAGCCCTTGGCAGTTGGCACTTGAGGCAATTTACTGCTAAAAATGCATGGTAGGCAATACTAGCACATCTTCATATAGGCACTCATGGGTGCCAGATTGAAGGATAGCCACACATTTTTGTTGCTACCTGAAATCCAACAAAGTCATCTGAGGCGAAACCTTGCTTAGGACACACCCTCCTACCATACCACCACACACCATCTCCAGATGTGACAAAAGCTGCGCCAAGTGGATAGGTAGTTTGTCAATTTTGTGTCAAAGAGGCCATAGAATCCAAAGCCACCTGACCTAGCCCCCCCCTTTTTAATCCAACGCTCATAACGAACCTAACCTCTTGAGGGCTGAAGCCTGACCCAAAAAACAGCAGGACATATCCATCCAACCTACTTAGGTGTTGTTGCCATGGACTCATAGCCTGACCCTTCGCGTAAATCAAAACAAAACACCAACAGCCAAATAATACTCCGTCAACCATTACTCCCACGGGCAGCCGTTGACATAGAAAAAGCAGCAACGGAAATGAAAACAAACCAACAGAACTTAGGTGTCGGACGCCTTCTGTGGCGTCACACTCGCGATGAAGTCCTGGTACTGCTCGTCGTCTTCAACGCTCTTTCTGATGCCCCTGCCCTGCGCCTTCGCCGCTGGCGCTTTAGTCGTCCACAGGACCCCCTGCATCGGGTAGGTTTGTCGAAGTTGCAGCTCGCTGCCGTTGGGCGCCGTGCCCTGGAAATTCGTGCCGTTGGCCTCCTTCTCGTCGCCCGTCTTCTCACCACTTGCCTCCTTCTCTTCTCCATCTTTCCGAGGCAGCCTCATGGCAAGTAACAAATACTCGGCGCGGGTCATATTCGTCATGATGTCGTGCATATATCGTGTTACCTCGTCAGGGGGCGCGACAACCCTAGCAAGGGCCTCGAGATGTTTGTGATTCGATGCCGACAACCGAATCGTCACCGGTTGGTAGTAATCCAAATCAGGGTCCCCGCCGTACTCCAACATGCTCCCCTTGCGCACGATGAGGAACGATGCGATAACTTGATGATCCTGCGGTGCGGGTAGGTACTCTAGGAAGCTGAACTTGGGGAAGAGATATCTGTCGCCAGTGCCGCCGTTGAATTCGAACACGACAGCCGCGATATCCGGCTTCGGCGGTGGCGGAGGACCCTTGGAGCGCAGAGACTGCTGCGGAACCTGCGGGGAGGGTTGTGATGGCGGCTGCTTAGCCTGGGTTTGCGCAGCAGCACCCTGTGCGGCTTGGGTGTTCGGTGCACCAGTCGCTTTTAAAGGTGTTGACCCTGAAGGGGCGGCTGGTGGCCGAGGACCTTGCCGCTCTTGGTCCTGAGCAACTTGCGTTTTCAGCTTGTCTAACAAGACCTTTAAATCCGTAGCATCCGAGAATTGTGCACGGTTCTCGGCAATTCGCCACACCATGTCCCTCACCTGCACGTCGTCCAGGGCCTTCTTCACAAGCGAAACGACAAGTGCGTCGCTCCCAGCTGGCGGCCGCAGATCTGCAGACGTCTGCCTCGGGTTAGACGAGAGGACGATGCTCACAATCATCCGCACCTCTTCAGCGAAGTACCGCACGGTTTTACCATCGACGTGAAGCTTATCTGCCGAAGGCCCCTGTGCAGCACTCTTCCGCTTGCTCTCTGCCGTAATCTGTTCAATAATCTGTTGGAAGCGTTCCAACTCTTCCTTCGGCGCAACACCACTGGCAACCCGTTTCATGAGGTCCCGCAGTTGAGGATCTTGGGTAGCCCTCTCCGCTAGAGTTACAATGATAGGATCCGTCCCAGGCTGTGAAGTGCTTGGGGCTCGATCGGGCGTCGGCGACTGACCAGAGCCAATGCCATTCGGCCGTGGAGCAGCGGGGCCATTCGCAACAAGCCCATGTGCAACAGGCTCATGTGCAACAGGCTCATTTGCAGCAGGCCCACTTGCAGCAGGCGTAGCCATCCCTGTTCCCTTGGGAGGTGGCAGGCGAGAGGGAGACGGACCCGGCACTGGGGCGACAGGTACCATCGCGGATGCAGTGGCAGGCAAGGGTGCCCCGGGCGGCACAGCACCCGCCGACTGCGATACTGTCTGCGGCGCTGATGTGCCCTGGGGAAGTACGGATCCCATCCCATTGGAAGAGCTCTCCAGTCGTGAGGGCTCCGGTGCCTTGGAGGGCGGGATTTGCTGCAAGCCTCGAGGGGACGTAGGGTTCTGTTGGTTGGCCGCGGCCAATACCGGCGTCTGGGCCGGAGTCTGTGTCTTCATCGTGCTAGGCGTCGAGGCCTGCGACACATCCGTCGGCTTGGGCGACGGCGGTGGCGGCATGCTACCATTAGGCGGCCCATACTGCATGACGGGGCGGGGGACAGTCGGAGACAGCGCCGGCGCAGCGGGTTTTGGTTCTTTCACGCCATACATAGTAGCCTCGAAGACATGAGGCTCGATGGTTATCGAGACCTGACCGAGCTTGACCATCGTATCCTTCGCCGGATTACTAGACTCGTCAACCACGACGCCTCTTCTCTTCGACGGCTTCGTCCAGTATTTCTCGAAAACGCCTTCGTTGATCCATTTGTTGCGTGATCTATGGAGAGATTCGGCGAGGACACCACTATCGCGATTCAAATTAGCAAGATGGCCAACCAGCAAGATGGCCACGCTATGCAGAGCCTCAACTCATTCGGGAGCACTCGCCTATCCTGTACAGATTGGTATTCTCTAGGCGAAATATTGTCAGACTGTGGCTCCTCCACCGTCGGCAACGGTCTCCCTGCCTGGACCGACGTCGGCAGTGGCGGAACCGCAGGCTGTTCCTCGGCGATGGGCGCCTGAAACTGCGCCGGCGAATTAGGCCGGCTCTCGGGAGGCGTCGCGGTCCTCCGTTTGGCGACCTGCTCGACGCGGGCAGCTGCCCGGGCCGGGAGCTTTCTCTTCCTCTCCATCAGGCTGCCGGGTAAGCTCGCTAAAGGAGGTATGTAAACATCGGCAACGACAACGTGTTCAGGGCGGCACTGAGACTGGTTTGGCTCGCGGCAAGATTGAAGCAAAAAATCCCAGGACGACGACGCGGGGCGCGCGCGCGCAGTCTTCAAGGTCTCCCGTCAAGCAGGGAGAGATGCAGAGATACTCGCGCGAAATGATCGAGGGTCGAGCGAGCCAAGAATGGGAGGGTGCCAGGAATGGAGAAGATAGGAAAAGAAAGCGGCGAGACTTGGCCCTAAAAATATGCAGTTGAGTGGAGGAGGTTGCGGATGAAAGGCTGGCAGGACGAGGGACGGGAAGATGAGAGATTTCAGCGACTACTACAGCAGCCCCGTGCGGCAGAAAGCTGCCACTGCGCGCGCTGAGTGGGGGTCTCGTGTTGTGGGGTAGGTAGGTATATCTTAGAGCGTTACCTAAGCGCTCTGTACCCCTACGTGAATGCGGCTGTGGCTGGGGGCCACTATGTACCTAAGTACCAGATACCTCTTCGCGATAGTGACGGCTGTTGGGGGCCACGAAGTTTTGAAGCAGCGCTGTAATCCGTGATCTCGGAGGCTTCAAATTGCACCGAGGGAGCCAAAAAAATTCTAATGATTCTTAGAAAAATGTTCGCGTCAGGAAATTGTGAGATGTCTCTCGGAGCTATCTCGTATCAGGTATCTCCATCCTGGACTTCATAGATCCAGGCACCCATGGATGGATCCTTCAAATCCACGGATATGGATGGTGCTCCGCCAATACCCACCCGACAAAGTACCCCAATAATAACGGAGCTGTTGCTTGTGCCTCGCCTCTAGCTCTTGCCCAGGTGGCTATCAACCATCACGTGTGAATCCTCAACGACCAACACAGTGCGGTGCGGCCCAACGTCCGCTCTCTTTTTCCAGCCCAATCGAAGACGCAGAGAAATGGCGCAGGCGCAGACGAGCATACAGACCCACGGCGTCTTCTGCTTATTCCTAGTCTAGCGCGGGCACATATGTGAAGCCTGAAGCAAGGGCAATCTTGCGTATCTAGCCGGAAAGTGCCGCCTGTCTTAAAGCTGTCTGGCATCCTTCCCGCCTTTCCTTTCCGCCACCCCGCAGCCTCAAAAAAAGAGATGCAGTCGCTGTACAAGCATGCCGCCTTGGCCGTAGCGGCGCCCCTAGGGCTTTGGTGCACGTTCCTAGTCCTGAGCACTAGCCCCTTCTTCCAAAGACAGTGAGCTGGCACGTCTAGGTGGTTCGTATTCGTTTGATAGGTTGAGGTACTGACTTCGTCGCCGGAATAGCTTCCTCTATGCCCACCGTGTTTCCCCATGGTGGCAGGATGCCGACAAGCCTCAGCGGTGGGGGTTCGCAAGTCAGTTTGCTACATGCTGTGATATGACCGTGTCCTCGGGACAATGTGAACTGATATGTGTCCGGCCGCCCAGAGAACCAGGTGACCCCTTTCTCTCTAACTACCGAAGATGGCGAGAGCATCTACGCCTGGCATGTCCTTCCCCTGCCAATCTACCTCACACATGAACAGAGCCTCCTCTCGCAGCCATCCGGGTTCTGCAAGAATATCACGAACGCCCGGACGTTTCGCATACTGAGAGATGACCCTTCGTCTAAGTTGATTCTTTACTGTGAGAGGACACAACTCTTTTTTGTGACCGTTTACGTGCTGACGGTCTGCATTCAGTCCACGGCGTAAGTGCAAGAATCCTCACCGACCAACTCGCCCAGCAGCGCGGACATAGGGCCGCGGGATAACAAGCTGAATCGATTCCTTTCCCAGAATGCCGGTCATCTCCCCAGCGCCATCCGGGGCCCGTCCTTCCACACGTTCACCGATGGAACGAACTACCACCTCGTTGCTATCGACTACCGCGGCTTTGGTAAATCCACCGGCTCCCCAACCGAAAACGGCCTCATCAGCGACGCGTCTGCCGCCGTTGATTTCGCCATCGACACTGCTGGCATATCACCCGATCGCATCATAATCCTTGGCCAAAGCCTCGGCACGGCCGTAGCAACTGCGATTGCCGAGCGCTACGCCGAGCGTGGGGTCGACTTCGCCGCCGTCATCCTCGTGGCAGGATTCAGCAGTCTTCCCACCATGTTGGCGGGCTATGCTATTGCAGGCTGGGTGCCCGTACTTCGGCCACTTGCTAGATGGCCGCGCGTGCTGGACCGGGTCATAGGGTTCGTAGTGGACAAGTGGATGTCCGCGGACCGGTTGCGGAGCCTGGTCAGGACGGTCAAAGCCCGGGATGGGTATCTTCGACTCAGTCTCGTGCATGCTGCGGATGATTGGGACATACCGTGCCACGAAGACGACAAGCTGTTTGCGTCGGCAGTGAGCGGATTTTCTAGCGGTGACGTGGACCGCCAGACGCTCGTAGAGATGAAGGATTCACACACGCAAACGAGAAGCGAAAACGCTTTTGTCACCGAGTGGACGGAAGGAGGCCTGACCGTAAGGCAGGAGCTGTTTCCCTATGGAGGTAAGTTCGTATCCCCGAGTTTGACCCTTGGATGGCATATAGCACGCGGTATTGTAACAAGCAACTGACGAAGGCTCACAGGCCACAACAATATCATGATGTACGCCCCCGTATCTCTAGAGATCATGAGGGCGTTCGAAGCCGTGCAGCCAACGAATACATCGCAGTAGGCTTCCGAATTTTCGATCAATGCGATTATCAGCGGAGGAAGAAGATACCTGACGAGAAATCAATCTCCCATTTATTCACACAAGTAACACTTCACATGGAACATAATGAACACGGATCTCGGGCACTTATCAACAACCTTCCAGATTAACTGAGAGCGAGGAAAGCATGTTTGTTAGCAGGTTCACGGGTACCTATAGCGAACCCCCAACGAAAAAACGGGGGTTAGCTCTCCCAACGAAATTGCGGAGTAGATACCTCGGCTGTCCCGCAACCTTCCGAGCACCACTTAAGTCGTTTTGCGGCCGCCGCTGCAAGACGTCACTCTATTTTTGACCCCAACAAGAGGCTGCCCCCTAGTACCGTAATCTGTCCTCCGCGGGGTAAAGGTTCAATGACAACTCCAACCCAAAACGCCATCCTTTTTCAACAGCCCCTGGTTCTGCGCGCGCACTAGGTCTCGCACTACGGGCGTTCGCTCACATAAATTTTTCGATCATTTCCCTAAGCATCCTCCTCGATGGCTGAAGAATCTAAGCCTGTAGATCACGCCGAGGACGTTCCCAGCGCCCCAGCTGGCGCGGGGAAGCAGCCCGAAGTGGAATCCGAGAGCGATGAGGGTGGCCCCGAGGGCCCCGAGGGCTCCGAGGAAGCCGCAGCGGCCAGCACCACCAGCAAATCCAAGAAATCCAAGAAGAAGAGGGTCAAGGAGCTGCTGAACCGGAAGCCGTCAGATCCAAAAGGCGAGATCAAGAGAGCCATCGCCGGTCTTCCCCGTGAACAACTCGCCGAGCTCATGAAGCTGAACCCCGCGCTTGCCCAAGAGCTTTCCAATGCTGGAGACGAAGGATCCTCGAGCAGAAGCGGCGCTGACGTGGACGCCAGCCTCGAGGCCTTAAAGCGGCTTAACTTACAGGATATCATGACGGGTCTGGCATCGAGCGGGAAGAACGTGAAGGATATGGCAAGCTACAAGTTTTGGCAGACGCAGCCCGTCCCGAAATTCGGGGAGTCTTCGGAGCCTAGCCTCGTCGAAGAAGGCCCCATCAAAGTGCAGAGCGTGGAAGATGTGCCCAAAGAACCCGCGAAGCTTCTCGATGGTTTCGTGTGGGACACCCTGGACTTGACGAAGGAGGAGGAGCTGAAGGAGGTGTACGAGCTGCTCTACGGGCACTTTGTGGAGGACGACGAGGCCATGTTCAGGTTCAAGTACTCGACGGCTATCCTCAAGTGGTAAGGAGCCTAGGTTTGACTCGGGTTGCCAAGGGATGAAGTTACTGATGCGTTTCCCGCAGGGCAATGATGTCGCCGGGTTGGACGAAAGATTGGCACGTCGGAGTGCGGGCCGCACAGTCCAGAAAGCTTGTGGCTTTTATCTCTGCTGTTCCGCTGGAACTGCGGGTACGAGGCCAAGTTCTCAAAGCCTCCGAGGTGAACTTCCTCGTGATCCACAAGAAGCTGCGATCCAAGCGTCTCGCGCCGGTGTTGATCAAGGAGATCACGCGGCTCTGCAACCTGAAGGGGGTTTGGCAGGCCATCTACACGGCCGGCGTGGTCCTGCCGAAGCCGGTCAGCACATGTCGGTACTTTCACCGCGCTCTGAACTGGAAGAAGCTGTACGAAGTTGGGTTCAGCCCGCTGCCCCCCAACAGCAAGCCCCTGTACCAGATTCGCAAGTATGCTCTTCCAGAGCGCACCTCCACTCAGGGACTGCGAGAAATGCAGGCCAAGGACCTCGATGCCGTGCATAGCCTAGTGACACGTTACCTGGCCAAATACGACCTTGCGGGGGAGTTCAGCAAAGAGGATATCGAACATTGGCTTCTGGACAAGAGAGTCCCCGGAGAGGATCGGGTCATCTATTCCTACGTCGTCGAAGTGAGTTTGTCCCGTCCCTGCCCATGGCCCGTCGGAAAAGGCAGTGGCATTGACAATCTTTTTTTTTTTTTGGCAGGACTCGAGTAGCAAGATCACCGACTTCTTCTCCTTCTACTCCCTCGATTCTTCGGTCATCAACAATCCGAAGCACGACGTCGTCCGCGCCGCCTATCTGTTCTACTACGCCACCGAGGCCGGCCTGACAACGCCCGTTGACAAGCAGGCCTTGAAGACGAGGCTTAACGCTCTCATGGGAGACGCTCTGATCTTGGCTAAGAAGCACAAGTTTGACGTTTTCAACGCGCTTTCCCTGATGGACAATGCCCTATTCCTCGAGCAGCAAAAGTTTGGGCCCGGCGATGGCCAGCTGCATTACTACCTGTTCAATTACCGCGCTAATTCCATTGCGGGGGGCGTCGATAAAAGGAACAAGCTTGACGAAGAGACTCTGAGCGGGATTGGGTTTGTCATGATGTGAAGGAACGGAAAGGCTTGCGAAAATCATGCTTTCCAAACCAGTGTTGCTAGAAGGGCAAGACATTAGCGAGCTATCACGAACTACAAGTGTAGGTAAGCATGAACAAATCAATACGCGCTACCAAACGCGCTGCCAACAGACAATTCGCAATGGTGCACAAGGAGAAAACGAAACACCAGTCCAAGAGCAAGAGCGCCTATCGTCCTCCTAACGAAGTCATCACGGCTTCCCGCTCAACTTCAAAAGAATGGTAGAGCATCAATCTCCTCTTGACGTTCCCAGGAGTGGTGCATAGGTGGAAAATAAAAACAGCATATAAAAACTAATGCGAATGCGCTTATGGCCAATCTTCTCTTGTTTTAGAGATCTCTTGTTTTATTCGAGACGCTGGATGGTTCGTCAACAGGCAGCGAGCGACCTTTGCGTGCTTGGGCGGACCGTAACCGTCGGGTAATCACATGACTAATTTAGGTAGGGGGCCCACCCGCTGCGGACATTTCCAGGTGCGTCAAGGTTAGGTCGTCTGTGTTCTCCAAAAAGTCGCAGCAAAAGCTCAGCCAGAGGGATAGCCACGAAAGCTAAAGATACGGACGGCCTCGAAGCTGGCCGCAACAATAGCAATGGCTCTCCTGGCAGCATTCCGGAACGCCTCCCAGCCGAGAAGAGCGACCTCCGTCTCCTCTCTGGTCTCCTGCTTCCGGTCTCTCAGCGTAGGTCCCGTCGCCGGTCGCCGTTCGCTACTCCTGGACTCATGCACTCGCAGCATCTCCTCCAGTGCGCTTTTGAGGCCTTCACACCCGGGGCAGTTCGCCAAACCTATGGTCGAGCGGAGATTGGCGAGCAATGGCATCTCCGGCGGAGTGCCCAGAGTGTTGTTGCAACAGCAGACAAGGGGGATGAAAGTGCAAAGCTCGGTCAAGAAGCGGTGCGAGCACTGCAAGGTCTGTAACACTCCCTTGGGCCTTCCCCTCTGGGCTTGGCTCAGTAGCTAACTAGTTTTCGACTACAGGTTGTTCGGCGGAAAGGCGGCAAGCGACACAAGGGATATCTCTACATCATCTGTCCAGCGAACCCGAGACACAAGCAGCGGCAAGGCTCTTAGATTGAGGCCAGAGGATCGATCACGCGCAAGAGGAGGGGAAGTGTACGATATTTGGAGACCCAGGTATTGAAACTCAGTTTTGAAACCCCAGGTGGCTACTATAAACAGACAGCAGTTCATAGAGAATCGGCCGTGGGGCTACGGGTTATTTGGCCCACGACCGGGAGCCACGTCTATCAACATGAAGCGGAGTTGCTAGTTCGCTGGTTCACCGGTTCACAGGCCATGAATGTACCGCTCCATACTTTCCCATTCTGCCTTGCCCGTCGAGATAAGATACCTTATGTGGTCCTGCCGCCATCCCAAGTCCACCAAGTGTCAGCCAGTCTGGAGACGCCTCGTCTCGTCTCGCCTCGTCCGGCTCTTTCGCATGTTCTTTCTGTCTCCGGCTAGGAGGGGCGTGTCCACCTACCAGATCCGTCACGCTTCTGTGCCTTTCGAACTCATCGCGGGCATATCGTCTAGCCTCGGCGCGAGCGGTCGGGTCGTCGATATCTCGCGTGCCGCGGAGAACGCATCTGTACAGAGAGAGGGCGCGCGACCGCTGCAGGAACTGAGGCGTGTACAAGATGGCGGTCAGTACAGTATCCCACCCCATGGAGTTCTCTCGAAAATTGGACAGTGGGGAACGACGAGCCTACGTGGTCGAGGCTCAGCACCTTGGAGAGACGAGAGCGGGTTGAGCCCGTGGCGAATGTTCGCGCACCATGCGACAACATCACGGTTGGGCAGACATTTCGGAGCGATACCGAAAATGCAGCTGTGCCTTTTTTTCTTTTTTTTAGGGGTCGCCTCAGCGGGAGATGGCCTTTGCGGTTCGGTGTGCCCCGCAACCACGCGCTGTAACCCCACCGTTATACCGAGGCATACCACTAAAAGCACCATCTGGCGGCGCTCGAAACGCCCAAGCGTGCTTTGGAGCAACAAACACTGCCCGAGCTAAATCAAACTCATGCTCGATGAGCACCAAAAAATTACACCATGCGGCCACAGACCCTATCGACCGGGCAAATCAGAAGAGCGACGGAGAGTTCGTCGCCGACTTTCTGCAACGGAGGTAAGTGGAAACGGCGACCCCAGAACGACCGGCCTGCCTGGACGGATATCTGACCTGGTTAACGGCGGACTCTTTCACTTCGTCGGCTTTCTGCCACATCCAGCTCTCTAGCCACAGCCTCGCCGTGGACAGACGAATGGGCCCACCCAATATCGGGCCAGAGATACCGGCTCAGCCTCACGAGAGCAAGCCTTCTGGCCACGTCCGACCTGGAAGCTTGCTTCGCCATCGTCGAGGCGACGAGTCGGTCGGACTACAAGGGCTCGACCAGGGGGTGGCGGCCCGCGGCCAAGAAGAAGGAGATGGCGTCGGAAGAGCTCCGCTACGTGCTCGTCAAAGGCGCCAGCGGTGACGTCTGCGGCTTCATGTCCCTGATGCCGACGTACGAGGAGGGCCAGCCTGTTATTTACTGCTACGAAATCCACCTCCAGCCGGGGCTCCAAGGGCAAGTACATACACGAGCCCACCAGCTCACCTAGCCACTCCCGCCGCGCCCGGTACGGCCCTGCTGACCCGGAACTCGGAGCGTCACAGCACCGGCCTCGGAGCGCTCCTGCTCGGCTTCCTCTCCGTCGTGGCGGACAACCTGCCGCCGGTAACCAAGGTGATGCTGACCTGCTTCGTCTCTAACGAGAGGGCCATGCGGTTCTACCGCAAGTCGGGCTTCGAGGCGGACGACATCTCGCCCACAGCCAGGGTGTTACGGGGGAAGACGTACCAGCCGGACTATGCCATCTTGAGCAAGACTATTAGGGAAGACGCTGCTTCGGCGGGGGACGGAGGCACCCAAGAAGGATAGAGGCAGGCGGGTAGCGAGTTCCAAGGAACTAGTTCCGAGAGAAATCCACGGGATATCGCTCGTGGCAAAGGGCGGGCTACTATTCGGGCTGCTATCTATATAGCCGTCTCCCATGGCTCGCCATTTCCTGTTAGGGCAGTTGTGTGACGATGAGAAGCAACAAGTCTCGGCAGCGGCAAGCGGCTCGGCGTGACGGTTGCGCCGTTCCCCTCCCCTCTCCCGTCTCCCCCCTCCAGGATTGCGACGGCCAGCCCCCATCCACGGAGGGCAGTCGTTGGGAATGTACAAAGTAACGAATGTAGCCATAGCCAAAGGCACGAACGCCGCTGACTCCTCATCGCGCCCGAAATGTCACTCACCTCATTCGCTAATCCTAACAGCCGTCTCACCCGACGGACTTTTCCAGCTAGGCGGGAGCGCGTGCGTCCTGCGGGGGCGAGGTATGCGACGTACGGATCCGTACGGGATATCTTCGATCGCCGACTGACTTTACCTTCTCCAATGGGGCATCGATGTAGGAGATATGATACGATACTGGCAGAGACAGCCGTTATCGTGCATGGCTCTTTTCCTCTTCCGAACTTCGTGCTGACGGAGAACCGGCGCTGACACGCTCTTCCCGGCTCCAAACCCCTCCGGCCCCCGCCCCCCTTGTCCCAACCTCCGTCCCCCACCTTCGGCCGGGTGACGAGGGGAAAAAGTGCTGCGTGCTGTGTGCTGCGTGGCGCGTAGACTGTTCATATGGTTTTCAATGAAAAACATGCTGAGCGGGCTGTTCTGTCGATAGCAAGGCGCTAAGCAGACTTGGCGACGCATCATCACTCTCTTCTCGTCGAGCTCCCTCTCCCCGTGGTCGCGAAAGCTCATGCGCGCCCAGTCGCGAAGTTAGGGCCTAACAGCTAGGCCTTCTTTCGAGGGGTCTGAGCTCGCGGTGCGTTGACGATGAGACGGCCGCTCCGCAATTATGTGAGGGATGGGCTGGCTAGGTTTGCTAGGACGAGGAGGCAGGCAGGGAGGGATGCCCAAGGGGCAGGCCGGAACGCCGCCTGGTGGTTTCCAGAGATCACGTGGGCAACCGTCAGCGTCCTCTGTGTCGTCGGTACGGATCTCCTCTGTTCCCTGTCCTTCAAGTCCTTCTAATTAGCCAGGCCTCTCGAGGCCTTCCTTCTCCCCGATTCCCGTTTGGTGGCGCCTGGCTAACCCGCAGGCCACCAGTCCTCGTTGCCGTCTTGCGGCACTTCGACGGCAGGCACCCCCCGAACTGGCCGGCGCAGCTGAACCTCAACACTTTGGTTGCGCTTCTCACGTCCGTCGCCAAGATGGCCTACATGATACCTGTCATCGAAGGGCTCGGCCAGTTGCGATGGCTCTGGTTCTACCGGGCATCCAGGCGGCTAGACGACTTCGACGCCATCGACCAGGCCTGCCGCGGATCCTACGGCGGCTTCCGCATGCTGTTCAGGCTCAAGGGGGGCGTCCTCGGCCTCCTCGGGGCGTTCGTCACCATCGTCGGGGTTATCACCTCGCCCGTTTCCCAGCAGGTGATCTACTACAATAACTACAACTGGCCCAGCGAAGATGGGGGCGCCGTCGCCAGCCGCGCCACCGCCTTCTCCAAGAATACGGGCACGAGCTTCGACCTAGACCCGCTCGACATCGTCGACGCCAAGCGCGCCCTCCTGGTTGGGGCGTACACCCTGCCGGGCGAGAAAATTGCGGACAGCACAGGCGGCCCCGGGATGCAGTGGGGGCTGGCCTGCCCGTCGGCCAACTGCACGTGGCCTGAGTTTCCGTCCCTGGGCCTCTGCAGCAAGGTGGCCAACGTCACCGACCAGCTCCAGGTGGTGCAGATCGCGGACAGGGACTGGAAGCTGAACGGCGTGGGTAACGCGACGTACAACGCGACTCTGCCCAGCGTGAACTTCACGCTGACGGCGCCCAACCTCCACTCGTTCGCCCTCACCGCCCCCTTCACGCCGTCCCTCTCCTTTAAGGGCGCCGACGTCCAAACGGCTGCTCTGGATACCTACATCATCTACAGCAACCCGTCCTTCTCCGCGTCGCAGGCCCCGACCTTCCAAGCCGCCGAGGTCCTCCTCTACTGGTGCACCAAGACCTTCGATGTCAGCGTCGTCAGCAGCTACGGCGCGGTGGACGAGATCCAGCGCACCAACCAGGTGGTCTCCGCTAATGCCTCGTCGCTGGCGGCGCAGTGGAACCCGAGGTTTCGATCCTGCATGAACTCGGGCATCGGCTGCGGGCCGGGGAACTGGGGCCAGGTAGAGCTGGCAGTATCCAGCGTGATAGACACGGACGACCCCGTCGAAACCGACCGGGGCGGCTTCGTGGTGGAAGAGCTGACGTCGGCCTACTTCAGCAGCTTGATCGCCTCCTCATTCGGCAGCGGGACCGGGGCCAACATGGCGAAAGGCTACCTCCTCCAGGGGCTGAACTGGGTGGTCTCGCAGGTGGACGGCGACATCTCCTTCGCCCTGGGCACCATCCTCTACCCCGACCCCTCCGCGCCGTCTGACCCCGCCTTACAGTTCCAGCAGCTCGGCGAGGTCATGGGCAATATCGCAACGAGCTTGACAGACTGGTACGCAATTCGCTAAAAGATAGGACGATGGGGAAGTGGCTGATGGCTGACCAACCGCGAAACGAGCAGGGTCCGGAATTCGGGCGGACGGTTTATCGGCAGTGACGGGACGGTCAACGGATACACGTACACGAACCAGGTCGTGGTCCAGGTGTGCTGGCAGTGGCTGTCGTTCCTCCTGGCTCAGATCCTCTTATCGATGGTGTTCCTGGCCGGCGTGGTGCTGTGGACGCGCCGCTCCGGCACGCCGCTCCTCAAGAACTCCTCCATAGCGACCATGTCGGCGCTGGACGACGGAACCCGCGCCTCGCTGGGAGGCACCCGCGACCACCAGAGCATGAGGTGGAGAGCCAGGGAGCTCACCGTCAGGCTCGAGAAGGTATCGCTGGGGCGGTCGGTGCAGCTTGCCTCGCTGGAGAGAAGCGACTCCGCAGGCCCCGAGCTGGTAAGGAAGCCGAGCGACTTAAGCGAGATAGATTTGAAGATGGAGACGAAGACGACCGCCACACCAGCCGACTAGGGAGAACAGAACAAGAGAAAGATTAAATTAAAATAAAAACACAAGTGATAAGATAAAATGGGGATTGTAGAGGGGGTGTACGTTGCTAGCCCTCCACCAAAATTCCTTATTACCGCGGGCCCCAAGTTGTCCTCGGCGACCCCCGTCTCCAGCGGCGCCTTCCGATTTCCCCGCGGAGTTTGTCGCCGCTAGCCGCTCGCCAACGCGCTGGTGTCGGTAGTTGGCCCGATCCCCCACGTAATCAAGATAACTTCTTCCGCGTCACTGGCAGGCACATCATAAAGCAGCCGTGTCTCCGTTGGAGACTCTTCCGGCGACTCGCCAGCCTCAGCTAAAACGCCAACGTCCAGAAACACCCCGCGGGACCACAGCCGGGGCGAGCGAACGCGAAAACCGAAGACGGCATAACCAGAGAGCCTGGCACGTAGGGAAACGTGAATGTCCATCGCCGTCCAGGATGCAGAGGACACCTGCCTAAAAAACCACACACATCCCCGGAACCCCGCCTGTCCTGGGCCCCCCCTGGGTTCTCCTATCGTCGCGTGGCAGAGCAGCCAGGAAGGCGCCGGCACCGCGGGCTACGAATCGAGCCAGCGCAGGCAAGGACAGGCGGTCAGCGATGGCGATCAAGAGCGGGCCTCTCACACCGTAGCGGCAGCGACGGCAGGAGCTAGCCGGCCGAGCGCGGAGGAAGGCGGGGCGGCGGTCTGCGTAACGTTCCCGGAAGGCGGCCTGCAGGCGTGGCTCGTGGTCTTCGCGTCCTTCTGCGCCATGATGTCGGTATTCGGGCTCATCGACACGGCGGCCGTGTTCGAGTCGTGGTTCGCGACGCACCAGTTGGCGCGCTACAGCGCGTCGGAGATCGGCTGGATCTTCAGCCTCTACCTGTTCCTCGTCTTCTTCGTCGGCATCCAGGTCGGCCCCGTGTTCGACCACCACGGGCCGCGGCTACTTGTGCCCGTCGGCAGCGTGCTCATCGTCGCCAGCCTGCTGCTGCTGGGCTTCTGCGAGGGTGAGTTCCCCGTGCATATGTGCGTGGTAAAGGTATGCTAACGCGTCCGGTGCCGCTCGGATGCAGAGTATTACCAGATCCTCCTCTGCTACTCCGTGCTGGGCGGGCTGGGCGGGGCGCTGCTGAACACGCCGGCGTACGGCTGCATCGCGCACTTCTTCGACGTCCGGCGCGGGCTGGCCACGGGGGTGGCGGCCACGTCGGGCGGGGTGGGCGGCGTTGTCTTCCCCGTGCTGCTGCAGCGGCTCCTGCCGCAGCTGGGGTTTTCCTGGAGCACGCGTATCCTGGGCTTCATGCTACTGGCGTTGGCCGTGCCGGTCAACCTGTGGCTGCGCTCGCGCCTTCCCGTGGGCGGGAAGATGCACTCGGTGTGGCCCGACTTCGGCATCCTGCGCGACAGGTGTTACCTGCTGGCCACCGTGGGCATCTTCTTCATGGAATGGGGCATCTTCGTGCCGCTCACCTTCGTCGTGTCCTACGCGGCGGCCCACCACCAGGACGCCACCCAATCCTACTCCGTGTTGGCCCTGCTCAACGCCGGCTCCGTGCTCGGCCGCTTCCTCCCCGGCCTGCTGGCGGACAAGGTCGGCCGCTTCAACGTCATCATAGTGACCATCGCCCTGTCCGCGGCCACCGTGCTAGGGATGTGGCTGCCCGCCGGGGACTCGCCCGGCGCGCTGATCGCCTTCTCTGTGCTCTTCGGCTTCGCCAGCGGGAGCAACCTCGGCTTAGTGGCCGTCTGTCTGGGCCAGCTGTGCGAGCCGAGTGAGTACGGCCGCTTCTTCTCGACCGCCATGATGATCGGCAGCTTTGGCACGCTCAGCAGCACCCCCATCGGCGGCGCCCTGCTAGGCCTGGGCCCCGAGGCCGGCTGGAACGCGCTCATCATCTTCTCGGGCGCTGCCTACTGCGTCGCCTTCGGCTGCTACGTCGCCGCCAGGATCCTCGCCGTCGGCTGGCGCGTCCAGACGGTTTTTTGAAGATGCACCAAAAAGAAAATGAGATCAGCGGGAGGGAGGGGGGGATACGGCCGTCGTTTGCCTTTCGTATACACGTCATTTGCAAGTAGTAACAAGAAGCGAAGAGTAGAAGGAACGCGGGAATCTAGTAGATGTTAACCGAAGTTTATTCGAGTACATGCCCTCATACAGGGAAGGGAAGAACGTGCTGTGCTATGGAGGCAATGAGACCTGAAACGTCAGGTGTCGCGGCTATTACAGCGATTGTACCCACTAAAACAAACTGGTACTAGAACTAAACTCTTCGCCCTTCCCCGCCGACCCCGCCACGCCCGCTACCGTCGTCTATCAAAGCCGCGGCGCGTCCCCGATCCTTTTTTTTTGTTGCGACGGAGGCAGCTTCAGCTTCGATTCCAGCGCCATGGCCAGCGATGTCGCCTCCGTTTCTGCTTCTTCCGCCCCGGCCCTGTCCACCCCGGCGGCGAACCTTTTCGAGCACGTCGAGCCCGAAGCAAGCCCCGCCGTCAGCCTCCGCCCGCGCCGAACAGATGACGAGCTCCGGCGAGTCTACGAAGTGTCCCGCACTTCCCGCGAGATCCTCGACGGCCGCCGCCAGCGAATCGCCCTGCAGTTTCCCGACTCCATGCTGGGAGACGCGCCCCGCGTCGTCAAGCTGCTCGCTGCAGAGCTAGCCTCGCGCACGTCCGAGGCGCTGGAGTGTGAACCGGCCGAAAGACAGAGGAGGATGTTCATCCTCGCCGACTCGTCCTACAGCGCCTGCTGCGTCGACGAGGTTGCCGCCGAACACGTCGATGCAGACGTCCTCGTCCATTACGGCCGCACCTGCCTGTCGCCCACATCGAGGCTTCCCGTAATATACGTCTTCACGAGACAGGAACTGGACGCGGACGGAGCCGTGGACACCTTCCGGGCCCTCTTCCCCCACCCAGACGCCAAGGCCATCCTAATGGCAGACCTCACCTTCCAGGACCATCTCGAACCTCTCCATGCTCGCCTTTTGGCGCATGGCTATCAGCCCCAAACCCTGCTATCTACCGGCGTCGTGCACAATCCCCTGGGTAACCTTCCTAACCGGTCCATCCTCGCTGCCGGTGGCAGGGAAGTGTCCGGTCTGGATTTGGCAGACTACGCCATTTTCCACATCTCCTCGCCCCCCACAGCCCTCCTCCTGGCGCTCTCCTCAAAAGTCAAGTCTTTCCATATCCACCCCACACCCTCAGCCACATCACTCCGGGGGGAGGCTCGAGGCGTAAGCCTCCCGACCCGCGCCTTGCTGGGACGCCGCTACGCTAAAGTTCTTTCCCTGTCCACCGCGGCTGTCATCGGCATCCTCGTCAATACCCTCTCCGTATCCAACTACCTCAACTCCATCGACGCAATCCGCCGTGAGATCGCCGCCGCCGGCAAGAAGAGCTACACTATCGTGGTCGGCAAATTGAACCCCGCGAAGCTTGCCAACTTCGCCGAGGTCGACGGCTGGGTCGTCGTCGGCTGCTGGGAGAGCAGCCTCGTCGAGGACGACGCCAGCTTTTACCGCCCCGTCATCACCCCCTTCGAGCTCGGTGTAGCACTAATGAAGGACGACGAGAGGCTCTGGGGCCACCAGTGGTGGGGTGGAATTGAAAGGATATCGACAGAGCCTTCGGAAGAGGAGAGGCGCGGTGTCGCCGCCACCGACAGCTCTGGCGGCCCTGTATCGCCGCCACCGGAGGCCGCTCAGCCTCGAGAAGCCCAATTCGGCGCCGTCGACGATGACGAGTCGCAGCCCCCGGAATTTGATTTGCGAACAGGCAAGTTGGTTAGCCACAGCCGTCCCATGTTGTCCGCGCTATCCCGCGCAAACAATGCCGCCGCCGCCGGCTTCTCGGCGGGACACGCTCTGGCCATCCGCCCGAGATCCGAGCTCGCCGCCGTAAACGGTGTCTCCAGCCCTGGGGCAGAGTTTCTCCGCTCACAGCGGACATGGCAAGGTTTAGGTAGCGACTTTGACTCCGGCCAGGAGAGTACCACCGTAGAGGAAGGGAGAGCAGGCGTGGCACGGGGCTATACCGTTGGAACTAGGTTAGAGAAAACTTAAACAGAAAGTAAAAGCATGTTACAACCGATTGTAATGATAGGATGATATGGGGCTTGCTTGGAACAACAAAAGGGCAAATCGAAGACAATCACAGTAAAACAACGAAAAGCAACGCGCGCAACGCAGGCGAACGATGGACAATTATTGTGTTAGACTCTCTTGATTGATTGAGAAGAAGAGAAAGAGAAGATCGCTGAAATGCACTGCTGCTAAAATACAATAAGCTCGATGGGTGCCTGCGCACAAGCCACCTGCTGCCTTGATTAGGTAAGCAGGGCTAGCTGGTTAGCCTACCTTTAGCGTTACAGTTGTTACAACCTGACTGCAGAGACAAGGTGAGGTGGTGCTTGCTTGGAACAACAAGAGGGCAAGTCGTAAACAATCACAAGTTGTGGTTAATAGGGCGTGGTAGCCAGGGAACCGTGCTTGGGATTAACCGCTGCAGAACTATCTATTACTATTATAGTCGCAAGGTTTTTCTTTATAGTTAAGCGCCGTGCTCCTCCCTTCTCTTAGCCTCCCCTTGGCTTAGTAGCATGCGCGTGGGGTTTTAAGGATTATATTACAAGGTTATAGTGAAGTTGTAGTAATGTTTTAGTTAAAACTTAACTAAAATATCCAAATATGGTAGTTTTGCCATTGCTAGCTGCCTTTCCCTTACAGGTGCGGGGTAGATTCATTATGTGATGGTTTTAGCCGTAACACAATATCTAAAACAACGAAAAGCAACGCGCGCGAATGATGGACAATTATTGTGTTAGACTCTCTTGATTAATTGTCCAAAAGAAGAGAGCGAAAGAGAGAAAGATTGCTAGAATGCACTGCCGCTAAAATACATGAAGATAAATGGGTGCCTGCGCACAAGCCACCTGCTGCCTTGCTTAAGTAAGCAAGGCTAGCTAAACAGCTTGCCTTTGGCGTTACAATGCCCCCTATTCAAAATTTTGGTGTCCTTACCAATTTGCTAAGTTCAAAAACCTGCGCACTACCGATATTCCAGTCCATGTTATTGTCCATTATCCCATACCAGTATTAGTCCTTATTGTTAGTCCTGCATAATGTTGTTAAGGTATATTTGCATTGTCTTTAATTGCGCTTAAATCTTCGAATTTGTTATCTTCTTCAATGCCATGGCAATTTGCTTAGCAGCAAGGCTGGTTTAGATGCAAATAAAGGCTACTTTGCTAATTATTGCTTAGTTTGCCTTTGTAGTTGCAACTACTTTGCCTTCGTTGCTAAAGGTTGTTAGCATAAGTTAGATGCTTGGCATGGTTGAAACAACGAAAAGCAACGCGCGCAAATGATGGACGATTATTGTGTTAGACTCTCTTGATTTATCAGGAGAGAAAAGAGAGAGATCCCTAAAACGCACTGCTGCTAAAATACAAGAAGATAAATGGGTGCCTGCGCACAGGCCACCTGCTGCCTTG
>JAKLNC010000282.1:25160-39179 GCA_022813145.1 Barbatosphaeria neglecta | reverse complement strand
GGTGCTGGGTCAATATCGACGAGACGGTGCGGAACTGGGAGGCCGGACGGGGGGTGCCGGTGCTGGAGCACTAGCCTTCCTCGCCTTTATATAAGGGGGAGTGGGAGGGGCAAGAGGGGGGGGAGGGGGGAGGAACAGATCGTACGACCGTGATGATGGATGGGCTGATCGTAGGTACATCAGCCCCGACTAAAAGAGCCGCTCCGCTTCATCCGCCTCTACCTCTGTCTACCCAATTCAGGCAGCACTGCGAGCGACGAAGACGGGAAACAAGAACAGATTTCCTTCCACCATCTCATCCCCTCTCTACCAAGTAGTCTTATAATACAAGTACAAAATGCTCAATGCATCTCCCTGCTTTCTTTGTCATCCCCCCCTCTCCCTCCATTGGCTGTCGTCTCCCCCCATCACATGCCCTCAGGCCTGGAAGGGCACGCTGCGCTTGTCCTCCGTCTTCTTCTTCTTTCCCTTCTCCTGCTGCCCCTCGCTGGAAGCAGCGTCGGCAGAACCGGCACTGGCGTCGGCCGCATCAGAACCGGCGTCGGCAGCAGAGCTGGTGCTGGCATCAGCAGCGGCAGAGCTGGTAGTAGCACCAGCAGAGCTGGCCGTAGCACTGGCCTCGGACGAGCCGGCGGCGCTGCTGCTGCTGTCCGCCATCTGGAACGCGACGACGCCGCCAAAGGGCCCCGCAGGGTTGGAATTCGCGATCTTGAGCAGGCACACGTTCTTGACGCCGTTGATCTCGCCCTGGCACTGCGTCCCGGCCGGGATGGCGAACTCGACGGGCTGCGCGAAGAAGTCGGTTAGTCCCTGGAGGTGCGAATAAAGGCGGAGAGGGAGACGTACAAAGTCCTCGTTGACGTTGGCAGCGCGCTTGACGATGCCCACCGCCTGCAAGGCGCGCGCCAACAGATCCCGCTGCTGCTTCTGCTTCTTGGGCGCCTTGATGTTCCCGTTCTTGCCGGGCACCTGCGTGCTCGCCTGCAGGACGGTGCCCTCCGAGAACTTGCCCGTGCCCGTGGGGTCGATGACGGCCTGCACGGGCCCCGCGCCGTCGGTGGTGACGATGTGGTACGTGCCCGACAGGGAGCCGTTCTGGGCCGACACCTGCGGCAGCGTCGAGCCGGAGAGGGCCATGGCCTGCGCGAGCATCTGCACGTTGTTCTGGCCTTGGCCGCTCGTCTTGCCGAGGCCGTCCGTCTGGATCTTGGTCGAGCGGAACACGGTCGTGTCCACTTCGGTCTGGCGCATCTATCAGCTGCCAGCCCTGGCCCCTGGAAGAAGGGGGGGGAGGCCGTCGCCACGGGGAGGCGAGACCGTGGGAGGGAAGAGGGCCGCTCACCTTGGAGTTCCGCCCGGCACCGGGGACGACGCCCCCCTGGATAGCGAGAGCGGTGCCGTTGCCGCCCGCGTCGCCGGTCACCACGGCCACCTTGCCGTGGGCGGCCACCAGCGGAGAAGCGGCCAGCGCGAGGGCGAAGAGCTTGGAGAGCATGGTGTACGATGGAAGTCTTGAGAGGGAAGGAGATGGAGAGGAAGGGAAACGGAGAGGATCTCGGATCAACCGCGAAAAATGTAGCTTATGACTGGAAGAGTAGACTCCGAGTCAATCGGGTCGAGGAAGAGAAGAAGAAGAAGAAGAAGAAGAAGAAGAAGAAGAAGAAGAGGAGGAGAGGAGACTGGTAGAGAAGAGAGGAGACTGGAAGAGGAGATGCGTTGCTTGATGGCGATGAGAAGGACGAGACGATCGTCTAGAGGAGGGCGAGACGGCCTTCTTATACTTCTCTCTCCTGGTCGACAGACACTCACCACGATCCCCGTTCCAGCGGGTGATGCCGTATACCCAATGCTTTCTCTCCCCCTCTCCCTCCCTCCCTCCCTCCCTCTCTCCCCCTCTCTCTTTCTCCTTTCCGAAACCAGGCCAGACCAGGCCAGAATACCCACCACTGGCGGCTACACACGACGTAGAGCGGAACCCATCGCGACCACGCCCGCACAGGACGACGGCCTCCTTCCCCTCTCCCCTCTCCCCTCGTGGCCCTTACCGCCTTCGGCGAAAGTTGCGAACAACGAAACGCCAAGGATAGCCTGTCCTATCCGCGCCTGCGCCTACGAAACGGCGCAACCCGCGTAGTTCGCGAAACAGACGCACGCACGCTCGCTCGCACGGGGGCCGTCCGTTTGCCCTTTCCCAGTGCCGTATATCCATTCGTTGTCGTGCTGCCTCGAAGCTTAAGTAAGACAAGGTCCTGGCGACAGACGAAACGGGTGGGGGGGGTTCGTTGTGGAGATGCCTCAACTGGGCCGTCCTCCACCGAGACCGGCTTGGGCAGCCACGGAGAGCGGGAGAGAGAAGAAAGAGACGGGGAGAAAGAGGGGCGGGGGGGGAGAAAAGGAGGACTGGACCCCTACCCTACAGCTACAGCGATCTCTCGGCGATCGTTGAGGGGGAAAGGTGAGAGCTTCCTACCGGATCTGGAAGTCGGTAGAGCTGGGTGCTTCCGCACCGGCCAGAACAGGAGTTCGACATCGTCGCCGACTTCTTTCTTCCCCCCCACTCCCCTCTCTTTCTTCTTCCACGTTTCAGCCAGCTGCGCCACCAACACCAACCCCCCCCCCCCCAAAAGTACCCAAGTCGGACGTAGGTACGCGAGAAAGGCCGTCTGTCTGTCTATCCAGCTGCCAGGAACGGGAGCGAGTTTCACTCTGGCCCGCCTCGGCCTCTCGGCCATCGTGCCGTGGATCCATATCGCAGACCGACCTGCTGCAGCTCGCAGAACGAGCGAGGCCACGATGGAGGCTGACGACCGACTAGTACTCGCGCCGTTTCAGGGAGGGTCTGGAGGAGGGTGCGGGGCCTTTCTGTCGCATCCTTTGCCTCTGTAAAAACCGCCGACCCTCGCAGCGCGGTTGACGTCACGCTAGAAGAGCTGCTGAAGCATATCTGGTAGTCAATGGTAGCTGTCATGTCATACCCGGCGAAAGCTATAAAGGAGACGTATTTTAGTCCACGCCGTTTGAGAATTAGTACCCAGCAGAGCGGACAGCGCCGAATCAGCAGGCTCGTCAGGGATCGATTGGTAACCTGCAGGCGTTGCTCGGTTCAGCTCGGTTTGCCTTGGCGCGCGCCAAGCTCCTACCTTGCTTTCGTACTCCAGGTTTGACCACACAAACACGACCTTACCTATCTGGAAGCTGGCTCGAAAGGCCGGATTGATGCGATTCGCTCGTCAGATTGGCGGGGAAGAGCTGCGCCGCCCGGCACTTGCGCTGTCGATCTTACGGGAAACTTACCACCCGACCTACCGACGGCGTCCGTGCCGTGGCTGTACCTACAGCCTTCCTACCTCTAGTACGTGAATTTTTTGTAGGCACGATGGCAAGCAGCTCCCGCGCTATGAAGAGGATATCGTCGTCGCCGAGAAAACAACGTCTCACCTGGAGGGGTAGACGGGAGACCTCCAGCTCCGCGTCCGCGATGGCCGGGCCGGGATGGTTTTCTGTTTCCTCGCGGGGGTCCGCGCCCAAAATGGGACGCTGTAAGTAGGTCGTGCGTGAATTTGACGAGGCTGCTGGCCGATCCGGAGGAACCAGTCGGTGAATGCCCAGAAAGGTGACTGCCAACACCACAGACCTGTGCTTGAGCCAGGAGGAGTGACACGGTGAAGACTCACTACCTGCTGCTCGGGCAGCACTGTATGGCAACTATTATCTCCTAGCAGAGTTCTAAGATCCTACCTATTCCTACAACGGCGCCTTCTATACCAATTTCCTAGCGCCATTATCCCTAGTTACCTGCCCAGATATCGTTCTTATCGTCATGATCTCTAGGTACTCGTCATGATCTCTAGGTACCTGCCCAGATACCTTCCTTATCGTCATGACGTGTCCTAGTCCTATTCCTATTTCCATTTCCCATCCCACCCAGACGCGGAATAAACAAGTCGCCAACGCAGATCATACATCGCTGGGCCGGTCGATCAGGCTCTTGCGCTCCTCGTGGGGCACCTCGTCGATGACCCAGCGGACGCGGCCGCCGTCGGGCGCGCCGTCCTCCTTGCGCCAGCCGTAGGCGTAGACCTTCTCGAGCCGGCGGATGGCGCGGTCGCGCTCGCGGGTGCGCAGGGCCTCGAGCCCCTGGAAGTCGCGCACCATGTTGGCGCCCGCCAGGTACGACATCACCGCGGCGATGGTGTCCGGGCGGCGCGGTAGGTGCGGCAGGCGGCGGCGCCACACGTTGATCAGCACCAGCTGCGTTAGCATCAGCGCCAGGATGGCCAGGCTGCCGATGCCGCACAGCAGGAACTCGGACCGGAGCTGGCCCGGGCGGTAGGGCAGCCCGGCCAGGAAGACGACCAGGAACTCGGCCGCGATGCCGGTCAGCGCTACCGACGCCGCTGCGGCGTGCCCGTTGCGCAGGAGCGGCACGAACGCGGTCAGCGGCACCGTGTGGCGCACCAGCAGGATCGTCGGGTTGGGCTTGGCCTCGCCGCCGTGCAGGGGGAGGTACGGCGTCAGCGTTTGCGATTCTGTCGTCTGTCAGCAAGAGGAAAAATGGAAAAGAGAAAAAAAAATCAAAAGAAGAGAAATAGAAAAGACAAATGGAAAACAGAAATAGAAAAGAAAAAAGGGGCCTCGCTGGACCTACCCGTGAACAGCTTCCCCCAGTAGTTGGACACGACGGCGCCGAGGAGGGCGAAGAAGACGCGCAGGCCTATGCTCGAGGCCGCGGCGGCAGTGAGGAAGATGGTCTGCGGACGGTCCACGTGGCTGACAGCGGCGATGGTGAAGCCCGCGATGCCCAGCAGCACCAGCGCGGCCACCAGGTCGAAGTACAGCCGGTTGTTCTTCCAGCTGCGCACCACGGCCAGCCAGCCCAGCGACTTCTTCCACCCTTTCTCTTCGTCCGCCTGCCCCTCCCGCCTCTTGCCCTTCTTCTTGCTGACCTCGTCCGCCGGCACCGGCACGATGCCG
Organism: Barbatosphaeria neglecta; assembly: GCA_022813145.1. Lineage (NCBI taxonomy): Eukaryota > Fungi > Ascomycota > Sordariomycetes > Barbatosphaeriales > Barbatosphaeriaceae > Barbatosphaeria > Barbatosphaeria neglecta. Next base: position 34,205 of record JAKLNC010000282.1, on the reverse strand, counting down.
TACTTTCGCAGCCCCGTCGGCGTGGCGAAGACGGCCAGCCGGAACTTGTGCCCCTTCAGCCGCTCCTCCATCTCCGCCGTCGTCATCTCGCCCGGGAGGCTGGCGAAGAACGCGTCTACCTCCGGGTGGCCCATCACCGCCGCCACGCCCGCGATCGAGGTCGGGTCCGCCGACACCCCGCCCGGCTTCTTGAACCACTTGGCGATGGCGTACACGATCACCACGCACTGCACCGCCAGCACCGCCAGGAGCACGTCCAGCGCCCACGGCGTCACGCTCACGCGTGGCGAACACGGGTTGAGCCCGCTGCTGCTGCTGCCGCTGTTGACGCACCAGCTCGTGTCGACTACGACGGCGCCCGCTGCGAACGCGCTCCCCAACCCCGCCACCAGGTTCGCCAGCCAGAAGGGAAACCCGGGCGTTGAGGAGGCGAGGTCCGGCCCGTGGATGCCGCCGCGACTCGTCAGCTGGCGGATGGGCTCGAACATGCTCAGGGATGCGTACATGCTAGACAGGAGCGCCGCGAACACCCGCGCGGCGATGAGGGGCGCAAAGTTGGCTAGGAACGACGTCGACGGCGCGTATGTCGGCCAGATGGCAGCCCCGTTGCGGTCCTGCGGCGTCGGCGTCTGCGACGGACCGCCGCCGCCGCCTCCTCCTCCCCCTCCCCCTCCGCCGCCACCACCACCACCGCCCGTCGCCGAGGCGGAGGCGGCAGCGGGTGCGGTAGGAGGGATAGACTGCTGCTCGGACTGCGGAACAGGGACCGAGGCGTGAGAGCTGGGGGCGTTGATGGCACTGATGTCGCTGAGGCTCGGCGTCTGGACGTTGAGGACCGGACTCGAACCGGGAGGTACGGTCGCCAGAGTGGGTGCCGAAGGGCGAGTATTCGGTGTTACTGCGGCACTTGCGGCCGTAGCCGTGGCCGCCTGGGGAGGCGGTGTGGCCCGAGAAGGTTGAGAGGGCGTGCCCCCGTTGGAGGCCGGATCCGATCCAGGAGGCACGGGGACGAGCAGTGGGTTTGTCGCCGAGGGTGCCGTCGTCGTCCCAGACGGGGGGGACGAAGCCGCGCTCGGTTTGTTCGAAGGCGGCACCACGATGGCGACGGGTAGTGTGGGGGCGGACGAAGCCGCCGATGTCTGAGATGGGGAGGTGGGTGTCGTCTGAGGCGTTGTTTGAGGCGTGCTCTGCAGCGCACCCTGTGGCGCACTCTGTGGCGCACTCTGCGGTGCACTCTGCGGTGTAATCTGTGGAACCGACGACGGTGGTGTTGCTCGGGGAGAAGAGACAGAAGACGTGGGCACGGGCGATGATGCACCAGAGCTCGGCCCCCTCAACGCTGACGGGCCTATCACGACCACCGGCGACGGAGTTGTAGCGCTGCTCGACGACGCCGGAGATGACGGCGAACTCGAGAGGGACCCGGCGGACGGCAGCGACGAGGCACTGCTCGGCGTCGGGGAGCCGGATGGGCTGTTCGGTGGCGTAGGCAGGGACGAGCTCCTCGGCACAGCGGGAGACGGAGAAGTCGTGGGCGATGGCGGAGTGCTCGACGGTACTGACGACGAGGGCAGCGAGATGCTGGATACGGTGGGAGACGACGGTGGTGTGCTGGGCGGCGTGCCTGACGGTGTGCTCGATGGCGTGCTTACCGGCGTAGTCGGTGGCGAGTTTGACGGCGTACTCGACGGCGTACTCGACGGCGTACTCGACGGTGCACTAGACGGAGTGCTTGACGGTGTCGTTATCGTCGAGGGCGTGGACGTCGGCGTGGACGACGGCAGGGAAGAGGGGCTCGAGCTCGCCGTCGTCACGCAAAAGGTGAAACAGTCCGTCTCGATACACGTCACCGACGTCTTGGAGCAGGTACTGCTGACGCTGATGCTGCTGACGCTGCTGCTGCCCGGCGAGCTCGTGATGCTGGGGGAAGAGCTCGGACTCGAGGACGGCGTGCTCGAAGTCACGACGGTCGAGCTGTTGGCGACGATGGAAGACGTCAGACACGCCTCAAGCGTGAGGAACGACGTCTGGCAGTCCGTCTGCAGCTGCCTCTTCCCGTGCCTCCCGATCAGCACGGACGTGGCGCAGGACACGAAAGACGTCACGCACGGATCGACGGACGTGGAGGATGGTGGCGGCGTCGATGAGGACACCGCCGGGCTGCTGGACGTCGACGTCGGCAGGCAGCTGGCCACGGTCGCAAACGAGGTAGTACAGTCCACCCGCTCCTGGCGCCTTCCCAGCCTTCCGATGAGCACCGTAGTTGCGCAGGAGACCGAAGCTGACAGGCACGGATCCGAGCTTGCAGGCGCCGACGACGTCGGCGTGCTAGAACTGGGCGCCGGAGTCGACGTCGGCGGCAGGCAGCTGGCGGCCGTAAAAGACAGGGTCCTGCAAGGAGCGCCGGGGGTGGGACATACAGTTGACGTCGAAATGCAGGGATCGGCGCTTGTGCTTGGTGCCGGAGTCGACGTTGGTGGCAGGCAGCTGGCGGCCGTGAACGACAAGGTCCTACAAGGAGCACCGGGGGTGGGACATACAGTCGATGTCGAAATGCAGGGATTCACGCTTGTGCTTGGCGCCGGGGTTGACGTCGGCGGCAGGCAGCTGGCGGCCGTGAAGGACAGAGTTCTGCAAGGAGCGCCAGGGGTAGGACAGACAGTCGACGTCGAGATGCAGACGCTCGAGCTGACGGGCGCTAGCGGAGGAGGAGGCGAGGAAGACGGCGGGGACGGAGATGGAGAAGGGGGCAACGGAGAAGGAGAGAAAGATGGAGAAGGAGGCAACGGAGAAGGAGAGAAAGATGGAGAAGGAGAGAAAGATGGAGAAGGAGGCAATGGAGAAGGAGAGAAAGATGGAGAAGGAGGCAATGGAGAAGGAGAGAAAGATGGAGAAGGGGGAAGGGGAGGAGCAGGAGGGGGGGGAGACGGAGAAGGGGGGAGGGGGGGAGGAGAGGAAGGCGGCGTTGACGTCGTCGGGAGGCAGGCTGCCACCGTCGAGCTGAACGTCGTGCAGCCGTCCTCGCCTACTTCGCCCTCAACGCCCTGCCGCTTGCCGATCGGGCATTGCACCCACGTCGTTACGCACGGGTCTGCGACGCTGGCGACGGATATAGGAGTGCTCGTGATGGACGGCAGCGCCGAGCTCGTCGGACTCGGGCTGTCTGTCGGACTCGGGTCGGTCGTCACCGAGACCACCGTGGGCCCGGAGTCGATGGGCACGACGGGGGTGAGGATCTGCAGACACGGCGACTTGGTGAAGACGGAAGTCACGCAGTCCGTTTCGTCCCGCCTCCGTCCCAGCCTCGCCGGGATGACCTTGGTCGTGCAGGACACCGTGCTCGTGAGGCAGACGTTCACCTGGCCCGTAGCCGGCGAGGGATCGCCGGCATTGGCGCTCTGCGGCTCGCGGGCCGCGACTCCTTTTTGTCCGGGTGAGCCATGATAGGCTCGGGGCAGGACGGGTGTGTAGCCCGAGTCGGCGGCGCTCGGAAGTAGCTTCTTCAGTACGATTACCACGCCGATGAGGACGACGGTCACGGCGAGGCCCGTGGCGAGTCCGTAGATACGCGTCAGGAAAGGTCTCGATGTGGGATTGCCCGTTTCTTTGGTTTCGGTCAGTACTTCTTGGACACTTGGCAAACGACTGTCTGGTGAGTTCGTATCCTTACGTGAAAGCTTGATCTTCCTCGCCTTGGGGCTGCTGTGCCCGAGGAACAGCATGTTGCGCGTGCGGGTCGGGGGACGATGCCGTGGAGAACACAGCAGTCCAGGGGCAGTCCGAACCTAACACCCGGCCGGGTAGGGTGAGGTGAAAGATGGGAACCAAACCGGGCGGGCCGAGCGAAGTCTAACGGGGACGGACCGCGAACGAACGACGGCGCTGAGCTAAACGACCGTATCCTCCGGCGCTCAACAGAAAACGAGAGTCTGATGGAGAATGAGAACGAAGAGACGGACAGATAAGAGGCGGAGATCGAGAAGGGAGGGCAGACTACTACCTAGTCGATGCCGCGCCGGCTAACCGTGCCCATTTCGTCCCATCGGTGCCATCGTCGAGGGGCAACCCCATGCGTGGCCAGGCCAGGCACCAGGATCAGTCTCAGGGGGGGGGGGGGGACGGGGCCATCCATGATGCCAGCCGTCTGGTACCGCCGTTACGAAGGGTCCAGGCCAATATTTTCGCTCCCTTCCCCTACGAGCGAATGCCACGCCTGTTCCGGCTAGGCTCCCCACATGAGGTTGGCACCTCCAACCACAAGCGCATTTCGTACTCTCTTCTTGAGAGTAGCCGGGATACACTAGACCCGTCTCGTCTTCGTATGGACGTGAGTGGACGGGTCAGGGGTATCGGGAGTATGAGGCTCAGCCGCACTAGAGGTCCGTCCCTCCCACAAAGCGCGAAGTCACGAAGCTGAAAAAAAAAAGAGGCAGGCAAGCCCGCCTACGCACCGTTCTCCAATCATGCGGGCGACAGATGAGCCGCAGTTGTTCATTTCGGCCTCAATATGCTGGGAGGAGAGTACCTGCATGGGATCCCGCCAATGGCAGGGGCAGAATGGGCAATATCCGCTAGTCTGCCACGGTAGTCATGCAAGCCATCGGGCTTTTCCTGTCTGCCTCCCTATAGTGAAGTGGGAGGTGAAACACGGATTGGGTGCCTCGCGGAAGCCAAGCCCGCGCGAGTGCGTGCGACGACGAACCGGGCTCGCTGCTGCGCCTCCCTCTCTTCACGATCCTAGGCCGCGACGGGGCGCGAACGGGCCCTGACGTCTCCGCCGTTCGGCAATCGCCATGCTAGCGGTGGTCAATAGTCGGTAAAAAAAAACTTGGCTTCGGACGGCCTCGTCCCGCCGTGCTGGCAGAGGCGCGAGGCTCTGCTGCCTCTCTGGGCGGTAGTTGAAACGCATCGCGGGAAGCCATTCCGTACCGGTCTCGCCCCGTGGCGGCAACCCTAGTTTTCACTTCAGCTCGCTCGGGCTTGTATTGCCATGGCGCGACATCGGCCGAGTCTAGGCTCTTTCAGCCTCACGGCTGCTCCCCTGCAAAACCGGGCGGCGGCATTCTCAGCGCTGGGCATTCCGCTCTCAGTGCTGGGCGTTTTTGCGGTGTCTCGGTGGCGTGGTGATGTGCGTACGGGGCGACTTTTCTCAGGCAGAGCCTGTATTGATTTTGGACTGCCGTACAATGCTGAAGTACGTCGTAGCCGTCAAGCAGTGCTATTGCCAATCAGAGGCTCGAAATAAGCAGGCAGGAGAATAGTAGGATTGTAGAACAGGCAGTCTAGAGTCTAGGGTTGGAAAACGCTCGATGCTTGGGAGAGGAAGAAAGGAAGCTACAGGCAATCAAATGGATCATTTTGGCGCGCGGGGCCAAACCACCGTGAAAGTTCAGGTGACCAGAGCTCGGGCCGCCAGCCACAGCATGTTCAGCCACGCCAGCTCCAGCCACGCCAGCTCCAGCCACAGACCCCACCATTCCGGCAGCAACCCCCGCCTTCTAGGGGGCTTTTATTCGGAGCTTGCGCTGAAGTCCCCTAGAGCTCGGACAAACCCCACTAACCGCCCTGAAGCTCATTCCGCGATCACGACACCCAGACGGACAATACAACCAACCGGCCGGCGTAACATTGCACACACGATCCGCATAGTCCCGGCTTCTCTGAATCTCGACCATGGCTTCTCCCAGGGTGGCCAGCGCGCTGGCCCAGGTCGCCGCGTCGTCGGAGCCCGGGCCCGCGTTCGCGTCGCTGCTGGAGAACATCAAGACGCTGTCGGCGCCGGCGATCATCGCGGACGACCTGAAGGCGGTGGTCGACGCCATGTTCGACGCCTCGCTGGGCATCATGGCCGGCCGCGCCGTGCTGGTGACCTTCGTGGACACGCTCAAGCAGCTGGACAACTACGAGCTGTGGATCGCCGCGGGCACGCACGCGCTGGAGCGGCTGCGCGAGCACACGTCGGCCAGCTACCTGGAGCAGGCGGCGGTGCTGCGCGACATGGTGGCGACCGCGCACGAGCACAACGAGGACTTCCGCGAGGCGGCGCGGGTGCTGGCGGAGATGCCGCTAGACAGCAGCCAGCGGCGGGTGACGAGCGAGGACAAGGCGCGGGTGTGGATGCGCATCGTGCGCAACCTGCTCGAGGTCGACGACAGCACCGCCGCGGAGTCTTACCTCAACAAGCTGAAGAACGTCATCCACCTGCTGGCGGACGACCGCGACTTCTCGCTGCACTTCCGCCTGTCGCAGGCGCGCATCAACGACGGCAAGCGCGAGTTCCTGGCCGCCAGCCAGGTCTACCACGACATCAGCCACAGCCCCGCTATCGCCGAGGAGGAGCGCATGCACACGCTCAGCATGGCCATCAAGTGCGCCATCCTCGCGCCCGCCGGGCCCTCGCGCAGCCGGGCCCTCGGCCGCCTCTACAAGGACGAGCGCGCCGCCGGCCTCGCCGAGTTCGGCATGCTGGAGAAGATGTTCCTCGACCGCCTGCTCGAGCCCGCCGAGGTGGCCAAGTTCGCCCAGGGCCTGCAGCCGCACCAGCTGGCCAAGACCGCCGACGGCTCCACCGTGCTCGCCCGCGCCGTCGTCGAGCACAACCTGCTCAGCGTCTCCCGCCTGTACAACAACATCAGCCTCGACCGCCTGGCCCTGCTGCTCGGCCTCGACGACACCGACCGCGCCGAGGAGACGACGGCGCGCATGATCGAGCAGGGCCGCCTCGTCGGCCGCATCGACCAGATCGACCGCCTCATCTACTTCGAGCGCGGCGAGGCCTCCGGCGAGAAGGGTAGCGGCCGCGCCGAGATCGTCGTCGGCAAGGAGATGCGCCGCTGGGACGCCAACGTCCAGGGCATCGCCGAGGAGGTCGAGAACATCACCAACGCCCTCCAGCAGGAGTTTCCGGTAACGGACCCCTCCCCCTCGTGTCCTCTTTCCCGTGCGCGCATCGTGCTGACAACGGAGTCCCCCACCCCAATGCAGGATTTCGTGGCAAATTACCTCGTCGTCTGATCGCAACAGGGCGGGGTGAGCCCTAGGAATGCAATTGGGATGAATACGGGTAGATAGGTAGGAACCAAAAGATCGGATGAGAGCGCCTCTACATCGTTGCATTTGCGGGGAGTTAGGAGGGGCTGGGCGTTCAAGGCACGACATGGATACACTGGTGTGAATTATGGGACGATGGATTGGGCCATGAATGGACGGCGGACGGCATTCTCCTCATGGCCAGCCAGTCAGACGAGGGAGAGTAAAGGACGATGACTTGTTAACGAAGACCATAGAACCAGCATCCAATGACGACGACTTATCCAATACAATGCCCAGTCTATTGCTCCCATCCCGCTCCGTCCCTGTGCAGTAGTAATAGGCAGAACCGCAGAAACAAAAGGAAAGACACGACAGTCTTTCGAACCGCCCCTCTGGTGAAAACGCACGCCGTGAAGAACGCCCGCTCCTCCCCATGCCATACATGTACTGTTAATCCAGGTCCTTGCGCCGGACGACGACGTAGCCCCGATTAATGACCGTCGCGTCGCCGTCCTCTTCGGTGAAATCGGTCTCGTCGTCTTTGAACACCCTCTTCTTCCGCCGCGGGCCCGGGCCACCACCGCCCGACGCCGCGGCGTGGCCGGCGCCCTCGAGGGCCGGTACGGCGGCGGCCTCCTCGCGCTCCATGATGTCGATGAGCGCGGCACCGATCTTCTCGCCCATCAGGTCGTAGCCGTCCGGGGTCAGGTGGACGGCGTCGTCCCAGTATCGCTCGTTGTCCTCGGGGGAGAGCGCGAAGTAGGGCAGGGCGGCGTGGAGGTCGAACGCGTAGCTGTGTCCCAGCGCCAAGACGGTTAGTTCCGAGCCGGACGGGGCGAGGGGAGGGGAGATAGGGAAGGAAGGGGGGAGGAGAAGAGGCAGGGGAAGAAGGACGCGTACTGGTTCTGCCGGGTATACCCCTTGATCAGGGCGTTGAGCCGGTTCCGCCGCGCGTCGATGCGCTCGCGGGCGCCGGGGGCCTTCACACCGGCTTCGGGCACCGTGAGGGCGAGCACTTTGCTCCTGTGGCCGAGGGCGAGGCTCCACGCCCGCTCGAGATTCTCAAAGGTCTGCTCGGGGCGGTAGCCGAAGGCGAGGTCACTAACGGGAGAGAGGGGGGGAGAGGGGAATGAGAGTAAGCGGGCTGTCGTGCTGCGATACTGACCCCGTCTCTTGAGGGAGGAGGTCTGTTTTTTTTATTGGGGGGGGGGGTAGGAGAGCGGATGGGATATCGGTGGCATGGAAGTACGTACTTAGTTCCGCCTAGGAAGATGGTCCAGTCGAAGGGCCTGGGGCTGTTTCTTGTTGATGCTGAAGTAGCGACTGGCTCGTTGTTAGCGGCTAGTAGCAGAGTATGCGGCACATACCGCCATGAAAGAAGGCCAAGTAAAAGGCGAAAAGAAGCACCAGAGGATGAAGGAGCGACGAGGCCGGAGGGGACAAAAGAGCAGACGTACAGTGTTTCTGCAGGCGGGGCAGGTATCTGCTGGTAACATCGCCGGGGAGCCCGTCGACTTCGATCTCGATCTGGAGGTCGGGAAAGGCCTCCTGGAGCTTCTCTTGGAGGCGCTCGCTGTACGGGTGGTAGATCGCCCCAAGGCACGCGTAGCCCGCCGTCAGCGAGTTACCGAAACAGAGAATCCGTAGTGTCCGCTTCTGGTGCTGCTGGTGCTGGTGCTGGTGCTGGTGCTGGTGCTGGTGCTGCGCCATGGTTGGGCTGGGCCGGGGCTATATGGGCTAGGCAGGTCGGAACGTGATGGTGATGCCGGGTCGCGTGGCTATGTGGTCGAACGGGGGACAGTCAGGTCAGAGATAGTACGACAGGCAGTAGGCAGCTGAGGCTGGCGCTGTCCCGGCTTCGAGTTCCGTCTGCAGGGGTCCCGTAAGGTTTACTCGTAGGTGTCGGCCGCCCACGCCGTCCTCGTCCTGCTGCAATCGCCCCGAGAAGGCTGCCACCCAGCAGGTAGGCGTGGTAGGCGGGAGCCTGGAGGGCGACTCAGCCGAGTGGCCTGG